>KZ805374.1:0-60568 GCA_003073855.1 Periconia macrospinosa
CTCAAAACTATACATATTCACCGTGAATAGTTTATGTATAGTATTTTATTCATGAATAGTAAAGTATACATGGCAACCCTGCTCGGCCTGTTACAGTCATGAGCTGTCTTAGAAGAGTGAGAATGCCGATTCCCAAATTCTGCGGGCGCGAGCAACCACACCAGTTCTTTCTGCGGGGAGCTAATGTCATAAATGAGATCACTGTATTCCTCAAATTCATTCAGTCTGAAATATACCGATGTAGGTACTGCGGTCACGCCAGTTCACCCAGAATTAATATCAACAAAGACGGCCATGTATTGTCGTGGTTCAAGTAGGTATGCTACGATTGCTTCTTTCTGTTTCCCTGTATTTCTAGTCTGTCTTTCTTCGATGGTTGTTGGTGATCGGTTTGTACAGAGTGATTCGTGAAGTGGGCATTCATAGGCAGAATGCAATTGGCTTCTTCTTTTTACACATTCGCTCTTTTCAGTCTGTTGATCGCAGGGTTTGCTCAGATCTAGATGCAAATCAAGGTCAAATGCAGAAGGAGACGGGTAAGATTTGAAACCTGTGACATATATCCTCAAGACCAGAAATCTGAACGGCTTAGTAGACTAAGCAGGGAGGTGGGAATACAAACAAGAAGTGAAGACATCATCACAGACCAATCCTACCATGGGAGAAACATGGTAAAAGATATATCCTCCGGAAAACAGCTGGCCGTTACACCGTCTTTCTACGTGGTCGAGAGTCGCTACCGCACTTGTACAAGAGCTGTTCGATTCGAGGGTGATGCTGTGGAAAAGGTGGTACGGATACAAGGAAGCGATCCTGCTAAGTATTGTTGTGTCGTTTACAAAGGTGAAATGAAGTGAGGCAATGGCGTCAATTGGAAAGGGCGGAAGCAGCGACTGGGGTGGTACAGAGCATTTCACTATCTGGACTACATATTGTGGTGGGGTAAAAATTGGCGGCTGGTTTGTTGATGCGTGTATGTCTGCGAGGTGTGTGCCACTTGGGATTTCATTGTGCGCAAGCTTGTGCTGGCAGGACCGCAGTGTTCCTATGCAGTGTTGAGTGACTCACTGGGTCAATTGATCATTATTCTCAAACTTTCGAAGTGCAATTGGAAGAGATGCTATTGTAGAGGTATTGAACCTGGCCGTGGCTTTGATTCAACATAATCGACATGGCTGTGATGTTGCTATATGCGTTTGCTCATTCTTTGTACGTCACCCAGCGTCGAGAGTGAGCAGCAACGTGCCGTCCGAGCCCCAAGTCGCCACAACCCTGCCTATTGTCGAAAAGAGTATGAATTTGGGGGCACCAAGACAGGGTCAAGGCGGATAAGAGACCCACATCACCACCCAATTGAGCCAGTGTAAGCAGTGAAGGGCAAACGAGCAGCGCAGCTTGACCAGCAGGTCACGTAGCTCTACCCGCCCTGCCGCAGGCAACAGTGAGCCAGCGTTACACGAGCTTGCCCAATTTGCCAAAAGTAGCACGTAAAAAGTGAGTGAGATAATAGTCTATGCCCTTCTTTTCTGTTCTGCTGTCCCCCACGTCGCCCTCGCCAGCGCCAAGCCCACGGCGACTCCCCCCCTCAAAGTAAAATTACCTGCTTCACCTACTCCTTTGCTCCTCTGCTCCTCTCTCACCCTCCTTCTCACAAAGTCCTTCTGCGGTATAAAGACCCGTCGCTGCCCTCTGCCTCCATATTCCTTCAACCTCACACCCTCCTCTTCAACTGCCTCACAAGCACTTCTTTTTTTCACCTCCTGCGTCAAGATTGACTGCCGTCTTCCACAACTTCTTCGGAACCTCGACCTCATTTTCTCATCTACCTCACGACATTCGTCCTCACCCACCCTACGATTTTGGCCCTATCTTCCCTACGGTTTTATCCTCGTCCACTTCACGGCTGTCCTCCTTCCCATCCGCTTCACAGTCTCGTGCTTGCCTCCGAGGAGACCTTCGGCAAGCAGACAGAGCGTATTATATCACTTTCGTCTATCCCACAACATTGTCCCCTCTCTCATCACTTCGCCTTCTCCACCTCGCGACATCGTCCTGGCCACCATCACAACACCGTTTCTCTCGTCTAGAAAGTCCTTCGACAAGCAGACAGACTTGATCTTCACGAGCCAGTCCTTTTCCATATCACGATCGTGCTTTCGTCTACTGCAAAGACTTTTGGCAACATTAGCCGACAAACTCGATAACCTTACCTCTACCTACGGCAAGAACATTTACTTGCCTTCGGAAAGTCCTGCGGCAACCAGACAGTTTCCAAAGCCTCGTCGAGATCTGCCTCACCGTCCCATCGTCATCTACCCTTAGGATCTTTTCTTCGCCTTCGGCAAGGTTTACCACCCCACTTCCCTTTTCCTACCTGTTTCACAATCTCTTCATTATCTTTTCATAACCCACTCGGCAAGCTGGCTCAACTGGATGACTTTCAGCCACGCCTCCGAGCAGCAGGCTCGGGCTGCTCATGCCACTGCAAGGTGGTATGACAAGCTCGCAGCTTTGCTGGACAAGACAACCCAACGAACTGCTCTCACGCAAAATTCGCCAACCAAGTCGACCGACGAGCATGACTTCAAGCAACAATCCTGTCACGAGACATTGGCGGCCAACACGACAGAGCAGAATCATTTGGCCTACACCAAAAGTGAAACATCTTTGTCACCCATCGAAGACGGTTTTTCAATGAACAGCGTGTTGGCTGTTGTCATCAATGGGCTTGGCAATTTGGACGATGATGTTCGCGCAGAGGGGTGGGGGGGAGTAAGCTACGCTATTGTTCATGGGGGCTTCTGCCCCCATCAAATGTTACTCCCCTGGCCTCCTCCCCCCCCAGAGGCTAGGGAGGATGCGAAAAAGCACAAGGTATGTCTGTGGGGGGGATGGGGGAGAGCAAGCTACGCATTTGCCCGGGGCTTCAGCCCCCATTAAATGCTGCTCTCCCCTTTCCCTGTTCACAAAGTGGAGCGGAGGGAGGAGGGGGGAGTAGGCTACGCTATTGATGGGGGCCCGTTTGTCTTTAGCCCCCATTAAATGCTGCTCTCCCTCTTCCCTATTCACAAAGTGGAGCGGAGGGAGTAGGAGGGAGTAGGAGGGAGTAGGCTACGCTATTGATGGGGGCCCGTTCGTCTTCAGCCCCCATTATGGCTGCTACTTCTCTCCCCCCTCTCAGAGTGGAGTGGAGGGAGTAGGTGGAGTAAGCTACGCTATTGATGGGGGTCCGTTCAATCCTCTGCCCCTATCATGCTGCCCCCCCCTGTTATTCCCTTAGTAGCTGTGGTGGAGAAGAGGTGCTTTGTGCACAGTAGTGGATAAGAATAAAAGCTTTTTTTAATAATTCTGTTTGATCTGTGATTATATGTTGCATGTGCTTGAGCTTGTGATATCTTCCTTCTGGTAACTGGCGATTCGCATCGTTTCGATTGGAGATTGTATGTTTTCATGAGCGTGGTTTGGAGTAGCGTGGATTGCAGATTTAGTGGTTGCTTCACAATATACTTTGCACAACTTACATGATGTCCATACCGCAAGAATCAACATTTCCTTGCGCAGGGCCATGTGATGATCTATAATGTACAGTGAACGAAGTCAGGAGTACTAGGGTCTATACCCCAGAGTTATTTTAGGTGGACTAGAACGAATAGGGAAATGGTAGGCGGGAACGCGTGGGTTTCGTTCAGCCGCTTTGCCTTATGGAGATGGAGCTCCACCGTCCTTTAGCCAACCACCCTGGCCATTCCCATCTACACAGTACAACACCCCAGTCCGTTTGAACAACATCTCGAGCTTGCGCCAGTGACACAACAGAAGTAGGAGAAGGTGTTCACGATGCAGAACTACGGGCAGCAGCCTCCTGCAGGCTACCACAGACCGGGGAGCACCAATAGCTTCGCCAACGCGCCAGCACCACCGCCCCCGCAGTATGGAGGTACGTCGGATGATGAGAAAGATCGACGACCTGGGGTGGCTTTTGTTCGGAGACACTGACAAGTTCACCAGCTCCCCAAGCGCAGAACCAGTGGGCAGCACCCGCTCAGAATCAGACTCAGAATCAGGGCCAACAATGGGGTCAAGCACAACAAGCAGGAGGTTACAATCCAAATGTCTACGGCGCCATGCCTGGAGGTTACTCGCAAGCACAAGCGGTATGATCATACACACATTTGAAAATACTCGAGAACAAGTGGGCTGATTGCAACTATACAGACACCAGCCCATACTGCGCCCTCGTATCCACCCCAGCAAGACATGCCTCCTCCTCCACCCCCGAAACCCACCGGCTTCGCTGCTGCAGTCGCCCAACAACAGACCTCGCACAACTATGGCCAACAGCCTGCGTACGGCGCGCAACCTCCTCCACAGAATACCGGGTATGCTCAGGGAATAGAGAATTACACTTCACAAGGGGGGTACCAGGCCCAGGCTGCACCACAGCAACCGTACAATAGTGCTGCTCCTCCACCACCATCACAGACGCCAGGTGGATCATATTTCCCTCCGTCACAAGGTCCGCCAGTGCCCGCGCGACCAGAATCCATATATGGTGTTGGTCATCCAGGGATATCTTCAACTCCAGCTGCTGCTGGGTCGCAACCTCCCCAAAACCAGCCATATACGCAGGCAAGCACGGTACCTATATCAGGAGCCTATGCTCCTCCATCGTCCGATGTTCCGGCCTGGCAGTCAGCTCAGCAGCAAACTCAGCAACCACCAATTCAAGGCAGTGGCACATATGATTATACAAGGCCAGGCGCGGAATCGAATACATACCCCCAAGGATACCAGGCCAATACGCCGACTCAGCAAGGACAGTACGGACAGATGGCTCAAAATCAATATCCCCATCAAACCCCAATTCAGCAGCAGGGCCAATACGGGCAGCAAGGCAATAGTCAATATCCTCCTCAGCAGCACATCCAGTATAACCAGAATGCCCAGCCAGCGCAAAATCAAACGACGCAACTACCTGGTCAATACCCACAACAAACACCTCAGCCTTACAATCAGGTTCCTCCTCAGAGCCAGACTCCCCAACAATCCAGTCAGCCGCCTAGTCAGTGGGCTCCTCCCCAGAGCCAAACTCCACAACAATCGAGTTCACAACCTAGTCAGTGGGCTCCTCCTGCCAGTCAAGCATACGGGCAGCAGCCTGTACAGCAGCCTGTACAGCAGCCTGCACAACAGCAAGGTTGGCAACAAGGCTATCAATCGCAAGGTCCATACTCCAACCAGCAGCAGTATCAAGGTCAGAACGCAGGCATACAAGCACCCAAGCCTGTGAGTGGCCACACAGGCACTACACCTCCAGGTTTCGTCAACGAGACAAGTCCGCAGAGCCAACCTGTATCCCCTTTGGCCCATCAGCAGACCATGAGCTTTGGATCCGTTCAAACTCAGTCTGGACTGGGCAGGGCAGATTCAATCAGTTCCATTGCACTCGGTGGCGTTCAAGGCGTAAAGAAGACGGAAACACCCAAACCAGCGGCTGTGAACGCTCTTCCTGCGCGCGACGATCCTTCTCAATTCAGTGCCCTTGGCTTAGGGGGTCCTTCTGATTGGGAGCACTTTGGTGCAGAAGGGGATATTGACGATGAGGAACTTTTGGGCGCTAAGAAAGAGCATGAGGCTCCAGGTTCTGTGGAACTACCTGCGCAGCTTCCTTCGTCATCAGTGCAGAGCGATTTCCCGAGTCCTCCGGACCAGCCGCTGCCGTTAAACGTTCAGAGACACGATGACTATCCTACGCCGGATTTCAGCGGGAGAGGGACGCCGACCCAGCCACCCCGGCAGCAACAAGTTGCTCAGCAGCAGAGTTTCGTGATGGATGATGGAGGCTGGGCAGCTTCGTCTGTACCAACACAACAGCCTGCACACTCATATACATCCACAGAGCCTTATCAAGATCATGTCGCGCATGGTATCAATCAAGGAGCCCCTTCGCACGGCCATGATACACAGATGCAACAAGCTAATGAAGAGCTTCGGAAGGCAAACGAGGAATTGAAAGATGCTCTCAAAACAAAGACCGATGCTTATGAAGCTCTAGTCAAAGATGTGGAAAAGCAAAAGACTGATTCACGTCGCGAGGTAGACGAGCTCAATGTCATCCTCGCGACAGTAAGGAAACATGCGGAGACTGAGCGGAATTCCTCAGAAGAGCAGTTGAAAGCTCTCAAGGCTACAGTTGAGCAGAGCAAAAGCGAAAGGGACGCTTTGTTGAAAGACAAGGAGATTGAAATTGAAAGATGGAAGGAGGACGCTGAAGGCAAAGATAATTCTGTCAAGGAGAAGGAAAGTGTGATTGCTGAACTCAACAAGCAGCTGAAGGAGAGAAACAGTACGATTGAAGAGCTGAAGAAAGAGCTCGAGACCGAAAAGTCGAAAGTTCCACCGAAGCCTACCGCTGCTGACCTGGTTCCGGATATTGATCCATGGTATGCAGGGTCATTGGAGCGTTACATCGTCATGCTGAGAGGGGAAGCAAACGAAGGGCTCGTTGAGGATAAGATCAAGACTTTTACCGCGTTTATGAAAGCCGAGTCGGGTATTCGAGGGCTGGAGTATTACAATGCTCCCCCGCCAGCTCCGGCAGTCCAAGAGCCTACGCAACACAACGTTGAGCAGCCGACATCCGTCGATAAAAAGCCAACAGCCGCCCCGAAGCACGAAAGGAAGGACTTGAACGTCCAAGTTCCCCAACAACCACAATCAGCCGAAGAAGATATCCAATACAGTCCTGGTGGAAGGCCAATGATACTACGCCAGACCACTATTCCTTTCCCGGAGAATGCTTCGGCACAGTCTTCTGCTAATCAGCTTGGGACTATTCTTACCCCCACAAGTTCACAGGATGATGATTTCAACAAGAACACTACGGGAATGCAGTCACTTCCAGAACAACAGCCTCAACCCCAATACAAAGCTTATGTTCCTCCTGGTGTAACCCAAGCAGATTCTGCGCAACTGTTGCGCAGGCAGTCCATGCCTTTTACAAATGTCGCTCCTGTAGCACCGCTGAAAGCAGCCACGCCTGGGACAGGCGACGAGATATTTTTCCGGGGACCGGCATCACAGACATCTTCGAGGCCTTCCAGCAGGCCGACTGTCGGCACGCCGTCTGAAAACACTTTACCACCCCCTCTTTCCACGCCGAAACCGTCCAATATCTCGACACCCACACCCACGGACAAGAGAGATCCTCTGTATATCCTCAAATCCTTGCTCCCGGCCAAGATAAGCCCATCAAAGCCCAGCCCACAGCTTGAGAAAGTACGCCAAAAGATGAACAATGTATCTTCCGACACAACGTTCATCGCCACGCTCACCTCCTCTTGGGAGAAAACCGCCGAGGAAACCCGTAAAAAGAACAGCGAAGCGCGCCACAAACGAGAAGGAGAATCCGAAGCCAACACCGACCAACTCTTCAACGACCACGAAATCTCCTATGCAGATATCGGCGCCATCGAAGACGAATTTAAAGAAAAAGAGCGCGTCCTCAAAGCGCAAGAGGATCGCGCCGAGTACGATTCCTACGACCAATCCGTTTTCAGCGAGGTCTACTCCACCTTCCAAGAGCAGATCAAGACCCTAACCGACATCTACATCGACGCCGAGAGCCTTCTCCAGACCTCAGTCTCGGGTGTCAAAGCCCTCGAGGGTGGCGACAGCCCCACAACAAAAGAAAGCCTTAAGCTGCTTCGCGATGTGAACGCGCAGATTGAGTTGCGTCACGAGAACGTCGTGCTCGCCGTCGTGGAGCGCGATAAGCGGTACAAGAAGACGGAGATTCAGCCTCTCTACGCAGCGGGCAACATTGCCAAGATGAAGGCGGTAGAGAAGCATTTCGAGAACGCGGAGAAACAAGGCGTCGCCCGCGCGAAGATCGAAAAGGCACAACGTCTTCGCGAGTTCAACACTATCGTGACGGAGATTGTCGTTGAGGCGATTGGAGTAGAGCAAGGCGAAATTGAGGGGATTGTCGAGGCTCTGCGCAATATATCCCCCTCCGAAGGAGAACCAGAGATCGTAAGCCGCGCCAACGAAACTATCGCCGCGCTCAAATCTTCTACCAAATCCCTTCTTGCCCATCTCCATGCCTTCGATGTTGACCTCAACAATTGCGACTCCGAGGCAGCGATCGCGAAGGCTAGAGCTAGCAATGCGACGGCCAATGAGATCGCTGAACTCGAGAAGGAAAAAACGAAAAATGAGAAAGAGTTGAAGGACGAATTTGACAGGAAGGTCAAGGTCGTGGACCAGGATGATGGTCTCGGCGCTGGTATTGTGGGCGAGAAGAAGGGTACCAGCGGTGGTACTTCTGGCATGCCCATGGCACCGCTGTCGCCGCCAGTGGGTCAGGATGAGGGTCTGGTGAGGAACAGTGAGGAGGAAGAGAAGAGGAAGAGGTTGGAAAAGGCATTGGAGGCCGCGAAGAGGCGGAACGGGGATCTGTAGATGTCGATTCTGTGGGTGTGGTGGACATTGTCTTGTATGCATGTGTGTATCATCATAACTGTTTCCTCTCTGTTTGAAATTGGGTTTTGGTTGAATCGGCAAGTGGGTAGGGGCAAGGGGGACCAAAAGGAAGGAAGGAAGTCAGGCGTTTTATATCCATCTCTGCGTTTCTTTCACCTGTGTTTTAGCAATAATGGTAGTAATCTGTGCCAGGACGAACGACGGCACATCACAATGAGAACAATAAAACCACAAATCCTGACTTCCAATCTAAAAAAAAATCCTCTTCATTCTCACTTCTATCAACAACTAAATAGCGGTAGACTCTGTTCCAAACGTTGGCTAGGCCGATTTCTCTGCTTCGAGGGCCGCGAGTTCGTTATAGTGTTGTTTGGAGCTGGATCCGTTGCGGCGGAATTTGCTTGGAATACCTTGGGCGCCACGGCTGACTCTCTGGATCCGTTGCGGCGGAATTTGCTTGGAATACCCTGGGCGCCACGGCTGGCTCTCCGTATCAGATGGTTGAGCCCATCTTCATTTTTGCAGCGAGACGAGAGGTACCCGTTCTCCCCGTCAACCACGGTTTGACTATTACAGGCTCTTGAATCGTGTGTTGCTGACGCGGAGCATTGTCTGTGGTGAAGGTTTTGACAAGGGACCCGTCGCTGAGCAAGCACGCCTGTGAATAGAGATGCCGAAGTAATACCCAAGGAAGCCACACTCGGCGGAAGACCCTTTACAATGCTGTGATAAAATTCCACTCGATTGGTAGTGCTGATGCTGCAATTCTTAATAGTCATAGCTGCATGCTTCGTCTTTGTGGGTTGTTCCTTACGGACCTCTTTTTCCCTCCTCAACTTCCTTTAGCTCCTCGTCTCCAATGTTGGGAGATGTAAGGGCTAAGCATCTCTTTACCAATTTTCAGGGGAAAAGGGGACATGAAAACCTTTTCAAAGCCCACAGAATCACGACAAACTTCTTTCCTTCTCTTGGAATGCTCCCAACTTCTCTGTGCCCCCTGGGAGTGCTTGATCACCAACCAAAGGTATTGGTAAGCAGATCGACCCGGCTCTTCTCCCGTCTTCATGCCTGCTTTCAGGCGAGACCATCGTTTCGACGACGCCTTCTTGTTCAATCCAAGATCCTGCCCAATGGAAAGGCTTTATAAAAAGCTCAAGTTTTTCCATTGTCCGCACCCTGAGCATTTCTCAACCAAGCCTCACTTAGCCCAAATGCATTTCATTCCACTCGTCCCGGACGATATTGCATTCATATGTGATGACAGGACGGATGAAAGCAAAAGTTCAACGGGGGTTCATAAGGTGCTGAGGAGCTGAGACTTGAAGTTTAAGAGACGCTGGGTACTGAGCGCCTACGACTGCACTTTGAAAAGTCTTGAACGTATCCTTTAGGAGATCACCAGGCTCATTGTCTGGGTGTTTAAACGTGATAGACACGAGATTTGGAAGGGACTTGAATATCAAGCTCCAATCGTTGGGGCAATTTTCAGTCCCGTATCCGCGAATGGATGCGCGGACATTTTGCTTCTGGCGAATGAAATTGGCCTTGTCAGACGTGTCCTGCAGAGTGCCGTTGGGCTCGGTGGATGGTCGGCGCGCCCACTGGGCCTTTGGAAAGGAAGGAGAAGGGGGCGAGGCAGGTTCGTCGTCATAAGGCGAGGACAGATACATCAAGACTTGGAGGATCCAGAATTTTCGACTTGCTCCACTTTTTCATTCTTTTTTTCATTGCTGGTTTTGGTATAAATTTATCTAGTTTTTCCATTGTCCACATGGTGATGTACAGATTTCCCAACTTCTGTAGTTCAAAGTTTTCTTCCTTCTTGACACTGTCCATCATAGTCCGGCATGGCCCAACAGGACATGGGAGACGAACAGATAGCGAGAAACAAAAGTATCCGGGTTCGTCGACTCAAGTTCGTTGCTGAAGGTGCCAAGTGGGTAGGGTTAAGGAGTCAGGCCAAGGTATCGGATACCGTTCACGATGGGTTGAGTGGACTGGCCACCAGCACCACGGTCACGACCGGCCATGCGAGCCAATTCGGGGGAGACCAACGTCTTGTCAGTGCCTCCAAAGGGACTGCTGGAAGGAAGATAACTACCCATGTTCCTTCCAGCAGCCCAAGAAAACGTCAAAGTGACGAATTTGTTCAGCGAGAAGTCAATCAAAGCGGAGACTTGCCAGATTACCCATGCTTGCGGAAGCTGAGTGAAGATCTGGATGTCGGACTTGTGGGGGACGTTGGCAAGACCGACGGAGGTGAGGCGAGGAGGGGGAGAAGGAGTGGTAGGTTGAGGAGGCAAGTATGAGGAGGAGTGAGGCTCTGACGTTTCGTCGTACCGCTGCTGCAAGTTGAGCAGGCGAAGGGCAGCGAGCTGGAGCGGCGACTGAGGCGTCTGCGGTGGGTTGCTGGTGTCTGCAGTTGGCGTGATTAGCAAGAGCTGCCTATGGCTTGTGATTGGGCCCACAAGTTTACCAGCAGGGAAAAGGAAGGTGAATTGGTGAGTAAACTTACGAAGAGGAACTTGAGGAGCCAGCATGAAAACTACACCTGCGCTGTGCAAGGCGGTTGCCTCAGCGGTGATCTTGAGGGTCTTGACAAGGCTTGCGACGCCGGGCTTCTGCTGAAGCTCTTGGAGGAGGGCACCGAAGTTGGCCACCTCGTAAGATTCCAAACGCGCCTTCTCTTCAGGCGTAAATGACATGGCTGCAAACGAAGCTGCAGGTGCAGGTAGGGTGGGTGGCAAGAGAGGAAATCAGGCAGAGTGAATTGGGTGACCAAAGAGAGTGGGTTGAGGAAAGACAGTGGAGACGCGGGGTGAGGTGGTGAGGTGGTGTAGTGGACGTGGAGTAACAGCAGGTGAGGCGCTATTTTATAGCCGCGAGCTCTCTCACTTTGCTCTGGTAGTGTAATTTTACAATACACGCGTTTGCGGCGACTGCCTCTGTGCCCCCCTGCCCCCTGCCCCTCTCACCAAGGTCCGTCTGATGTAAACAACACTTCACCTCCTCTTTACAACAAAGCCCAAAGCCAACGGCACGTCTTTGGCAATAGCCCCTGGCACCCCAAGCTTTTGCACTGCCATCGGCAGGTTGCCTCCTGCGTCACTTGCTGTTTTCATATCCCACTTCGTCACCACGCCGTCTTTCGTATCGGCTGCGCCTTTCACCTGTTGAATCCGCTCGACGCTAACGTACTTCCCTTCTACGATGCCCTTACCGGCCTTCGACTTGGCCTTCTGCTCCGGCGATGCATCAGAACGGCTGTTCCTGTAGCTCAATTTTTTCGTGGAAAGATCACGGTTGATGTGACTCCTTGAAATGACAACAGGAGGGAAGGAGTAAAGGTCGATTGGGATTTGCACATCAATTGACTCAGAAAGTGAGGAGTGGGAAGGGTTAGTATTGACGAAGGAGATAAGGAGGACTGTGAAGACGCGGTCGTTGAGGATGCCGCCCGGCATTGAGTGATGCATCTGCGTTACTACATACCACAAACACACGGTCAGCATATTCCCTTTCAAAGGTATTGGAGGCATCTTACTCCTCATCTCAATGTCTCTCATCAGCCCTTCCCTGACCCCATCCTTCCCATCTACCTTCCACGCAACCTCCTGGCCCTCCAATCCCCACTCAAGAACTGTATTGACATCGTAGATAGCAGGTGTATACTCGGCCTCGTTTCGTTCGTGCCCCTTCATCAAGCACTTCCTCAGCTCTTCAAACCCTGCGGGTTTCCCTTCTTCATGCTCGCTCGACCTTCCAAACCACGTCCCGCGACCACCCTCGTACTCGCTCTTCCACTTGAGCACCTCGACTGCATACTTCTTCCCATCACCGCCATCAACCTCATCCTTGAAGCGTCCAATGCTCTTCCTCGGCCGATCAATTTCAGCATCTGCTTCTACAAACAGTTTACGCAAGAAATCATCTACAGTCGATGAATTCTTTTGATGGCCCTCGAGCTCAGGATGTACCGGCACTTGATGGACGTCCAGCGGTACCAGCGTCAGTCGTTTAGGCCAAGACGGTCGTTTGGGAGAGCTATTTCCGTCATCAAGTTCAACAACACCTGCGGTCGTCGTCGTCGGAGGCTGGGCGTGGGGTCCGTCTCCGCCGCCACCCTCAGAACCATCCCTCCCTCTGTCCATTCCGCACAGCTAACGGCGGGCGCGACTTGGCGACGCTACCTTCCCTACAGCTGCACGTGCAACACAAGCCGTATAGCACTCGAAGCACTGTCCAAGAGTTTCAACAAATGCTGTGTGCGCGGAATAAGGTAAGTCTTTCTCCCAGCTCGTAACGGGAAGAGCCGGATGAAGTGCGATCGGTCAATGGTACAGCATTAATTCGCCACCCAAGTGGGGAAGGCACAACGCACGGGTAGCACGGGAGAGGGCAAAACACGTCTCGAATTTCCGCATCGAAGAAAAAGGATCTAGAACTAAGAATTCTATGCAGCTCGATATGGACCGGGATGTTCATTTTCTCGGTCACCCCTCGTTCGAACAATCGCCCGCATATGCACGATGTACACAGTGCGATGCAAAACCCACAACCCAGCGCTTATGCCCCAGAAATTATTTTCGATACGGAAAGGACGGAGATGGACGTTGCGATCGAGAGGATTTCTTTGGACAATGACTCGAGATCGACATGAGATCAAGGGTCCTGTTCAGCGGGCGTAGACGGTAAGCGGGGAAGATGGGAATCTCGCCTTTTAGCGATTGGTTGTCACCGAGGATACAAACACAAAGTTGAACAAAAGAGAGGAGATTCGCGCGCCCGGTAAGGGTTTACAACGTGTACCGAATCGAGACCGGTAGGTTTTCTCATGTGCACACTGCATACAGATCATCAGTTCCTTTCTGGGCGGAAATAAAAAAAAGAAGGGTCCAGTTGCATGCGCAAGGGGACATCGTGCATACTCAGGGTGTCGAGCTTCAAGCGACCGTTTCATCGAGACGACGACGTCCCATCCACCATCTATACCCACTCACCGCAATAACTATTGGCTAACTAACTATTCCCATCCAAATCATATGATCCTCTTTTCACAACAAATGATTAGAATTCCGATGTCGCGATCGATCATCTACATGTAACACTGTAGTGTACAAAAGCAACCTCTCAATACCCCCGCTGCGGATGCATGTACCCAATAACCTAGAATTCGCCACCCATCGTATGACACGAATCCCATCCCATTTCCACAAATCCCATCCGGCTAAGCAAGCACGCAAGTCAGGCTATTCTAGAATCCGATGCACTGTGCACCATGGGATTTACCCCATTCCCTAAAATCCGCATGCCCTTCGTGCCTTCAACGACACACCAACCAACCACCAACCACCAACCCCTCTTCCTCCCCTCGCAACGTGTTCTGTCTCGTGGTAGAGAGCGAGCCAGAACCTCTTGGCGAGAAAAACAATTCAAAAATTTGCTGATCTTCTTTCCCTGCTACCTTTCCCTTACTGGCGAAGATCGATAGATAGCCATGGTAAAGTCAGAAAAGTGGGGATGGGAATCTTTGTTTTTGGGATGGCAGACAGAAATGGATAGATTGCGGTTTAGGGTTTGGAACGGTTGTTTTTGATCCAAATTTCCCCCTCTTTCTTGCCTATGTGACTGATCTAGAGAAACGTTCTTTCGACTCCCTCAGACCGACTTCAACGAGTTTAAACGCAAACCAACCCCAACTATCGCGTCAACGACCAACGATCGGGAAACACAAAAACGATTTCCATCGAAAAGAAAAAAGAAAGCTCCAATCTCGACCCAAGAAAAAGAAACCCCCATTTTCGCCCACCTACCACTTACAACATGTACCTAGCCTAATTACCCCGTTCCTTAAAGTGGCGCCACTTAAGTCTAGAAAACTTTAAAAACTTGCAAACGAACGATTACACGATCAAACTTCCCCCTCCCCTCCCCCCACCCCCCTGTCCATCTACCCGAGGTCTCGATTCGAATTTCCTCTTTCTTTCCTCGTTCCCGAACAACCCCAAACCTCAAAAGCTTTCCTCGGGAGATGGCTAAAACTCCTCAATACGGTAGGTAATTACGCGATTCAGTGTTTCATTTTTCAACACCCCCATCGATCTCGATGCCCGGACTATACACAAATCTTTGTTTAGTTCCTCCTCGGAGCGAAAGCATACTTATCGATTTGATCGATCAATCGAACGATTTTTGAAACCGTAGGAAAAAACAGAACTGTGCCACACGCACCAATCTGTGGGTATTACGTTAGAATAACATTTAGTGATCGAATTATTGTGATTTGGAATTGATTAAGGAGAGTTGGGAAAGCTACACACGGAGGGCGGGGGTGTATGCATATGTATGGCCATACATGCATGCGTGTAGTTGGAGAAATATGCAGGGGTTTTTAGCGGTGGAGGTAAGTCTAGAACTCGGCGGTTTTTTTTGTGTGGTGCTTCCTTGATAGGTAACCGATGTTATGTACAATACATGTAAACAGCCATGCATTGGTATTCGTAAACAGAAGAATATCAATGAGAAAAGTAACTTTGTGAAGGAAAAGAAAAGGAGAAGATCTAAAAGGGTATAATTTTCCTTGCACGAACAGAAAAAGAGTAGCATGAATAGATGTATAAAAAAAAAGGCCACCTCGTTAAAAAAATTCAATCAATCAATCCTAGACAAGATCTTGGCTTTCCATCTCCTCGCAAGAAAAAAAGAAAAGAAAAGTCGAGAACCAAAATACCGCCAATATCCAGGACAGGGGAAACAAATGCCATGCATGCGATGTGCTGTGTTCCAAAGCACGAACCCAAGTTCGATCCCAAAAAAATCAAATGTCACACAAATAGAAAAGCCTAGACTGATCTAGACATTAGGAAGATCTCGCGTCCTTGTACGGGGTATATGTGCCGCCCACATATGTATTCCTTCTTTTTTGTTTCGTGCGGGGAAATCTAGATCGTCGCGTTGTGTTTTTCGATGCAGAAAGGTCTTACTTTGCCGTTTTCGTTGGTTGCTTTTAGTTTTTTCATCGTTAATTGTGGGAGGATACAGGCTGTTGGTGAAGAGTGAAAGGCATTGGGCCTTGTGTCGCGTTGGTCGGGTCTGGGCAATACGGCTGAAGCTGGAGTCGTATGTTTATTGCGCTTTGGTGTCGAGACGAGGTAGGGGATTGGACGAAGATTTGGAATCGGCGATGGGTGTCAGCTCACGTGCTCCACCAGTCCGAGGAGCAAAGTGACAACGCAGAGGCCTAGAGTCAGCGCGCCTGAGTATTAGTCTTTTAAACACGCGGACTAGCCTCCCATGTGCGCGAGAGTCATTTTGAAAGTAATTGAATTCGGCTCGCTCTTGTAGTGTCTAGACTTCGCAGGGGATCATGATGGAAAAAAGGGTAACGCGAAAATTACTGAAAAAACGCTCTCAAGGAGAGCCTTCCCTGTCGATTTCCATTTCTTCGTCATCTGCTACTCTAGCTAGTTCACCCGCTCTTAGTAGCGCGGCAAGGGAGGAGGAAGTGCGGAATTCGGCCGGTGGATGCTGTAATTGTACCATTTGTGGTGTTTGAGATTGCGATGGCGGCTGTGCGGGAGGCGGTCGATCCAGAGGTGAAGGCGCGGTATTGACATTGGGTACAGGGGCGGGGAGATGTCGCATACTTTTTGATGCATCGAGCGAAGGGAGGAATGGTCCAGTATATCC
This sequence comes from Periconia macrospinosa, assembly GCA_003073855.1. Classification (NCBI taxonomy): domain Eukaryota; kingdom Fungi; phylum Ascomycota; class Dothideomycetes; order Pleosporales; family Periconiaceae; genus Periconia; species Periconia macrospinosa. The sequence goes on from KZ805374.1 coordinate 16,174, forward strand.
AGTATATCCGCTTTGTGCACCTGGTCCGCCTCCGCTGTCGGATGATAGGGTCGTATCTTCGTGCGTGAGAGGGGGGAGGCGTGTCATTTCCCTTCCTGAACGTCTCGAAGGGAGATCTATGGAGAGGGGATAATGGGAGCCGTACGAGGCTGAAGGGGATGTAGTTGTTGACTGTTGATATGAAGGGTGTCCATATGTTGATGAGGAGTATATATTATGGGGATCGGCTTGCCCGCGAGCGTCTCTCGCTATTGCGCTGGAATATGATGTTTCAAAGGAGTTCTCTTTTTGTAAAGTTGCTGAACGCGGAGACGCCGACATGGGAGAATATTCGTTCATCCGGGGAGAATTGAACCCTGATATTGAGTGTGTTGCTGGGGATGCAGATTTCGGTGGATGCGGAGGGCCTTGTGGGAGCCGGGTAGGGCCCACAGGAGGGCTGGATTCCGATGACTGTTGTCCTCCTGAATGCGAGCGCTCTGGTACTAAGCTGATCCGTCTGCTAGGTACACGATCCCCATAAGCTTGATGATTTTCGTGACTGCTACTTCTGGTCGATGCGATCGCTTCGTTATCAATCTTCGAGCGCTTTCCTTCTACAATCGTAAGCGCAGGTTGGTAAGCGGTCAAGACTCACTTACTCTTACCTTTTTGTGGCGCCGCATGCTTGGCCTTGAACTCCTCCAGATACTTTTGATACGCTTCGTATTGGGGGGTCTTTTTATATTCGGCCAGCATGGTATAATACTTCTCCTTCGCGCCATTGGCTTGACTTTCGCAAGCTTCCCGTGCTTCGGCAGGAAGCACTTGCCATCGTTCGCCGACTACTTTTGCAATTTCCGTGAAAGTTAAGTCTTGACCTTTTAACGTTTCTCGGACCTCTGTTACACTCAGCGACCAGGTTACAATCTAGCGGAATGTATATCGAACTTACGGTTGGAGAAGATCACATAGGCAGAAGGTGGCCGCTCTGGGGCGTGTTCGTCGGGCTACAAAGGAGTCAAAAATAGATCCAAACGAGTGTGCGGCAATTTCAGATCGATAAACAAAGTAGATGGTTATGGGTAGACGGAACTGACTTTGGGATGCCGCCTGTACTTGCGCTTGGTGCTCGTGGTATTGCCTGCTGCGGAGCCAGCTACTTGGTTCGCTCTGGTTTCTGTACCCGAATCATCGCCACTTCGATAGGACCCATCGATACTCGCGGTTTTGTTCAATCCAATAGGTAATGGGCGGTCGTAGGACTGGCCGCGGTACTCGGCGATAGCTCGTTGGAGTTTCTAAAGGAAGCAAGTTAGAAGCTGCGCTTAGGACTTTGGTTTGGAAAGTAATATATCCAAGCGCATCTTACCCTTCGGTGCCCAAGTTTGACGTTGAGTGAACTTCTGTTTAATATAAGTAATGGTCATAGAAGGGTTTCGGTATGGCGACAACATACAAATCTGATTCTGTGATGTCGAGTACAGTTTCCCATGTATCGAAGCCTTCTGCGACGAATGTGTCCAGGTATTGGGACAGACCCACTCGCTCCAACCGCCCCCCAAGATCGCTCATGTAGGATGTGGGGGATGACACCGTGCCAGTCAAGGGGTATGAATTTAGCAACGACCAGGATACGGTTGAGGGTGTTGACAAGTGTGTTACGTCGGCCAGATAAGAGGTGTGAGGTAAGAGAGTCCAGGACTAGAGTATGTTTTGGGGTGGCGAGGATGGTAGCACCAATGTAATAATGTAGGTGTAAATAGGAAAATATCAAATTAGGAAATGGACTTTTTGTGATTTTGGTGGGGGGGAATATATGATTGGCCCAGAAGATCAGTTGGTGGCTTGGCCCCGGTGAAAATAGAAGAAGTATACGAAATAAGAGTAGTGTCGAAGTGTTGCAGGGCGCAAAGCGCAAGAAGAGTAAGTATGATTGAGTGGTGTCGGGTCCTATTGCTGGTCCATAGAGGTGGCTCGACAAACGTGACTTGGGGGCTCGAAGTGTGGGTCCCCGGACCGATTCGACTAATATCGCAGCTATGTATGTGCGCTGGCCGAAAGGGGGTGGGCTGCGCCTTACGAGTAACGGTGCGCCCAGCAGGAAGTCGGGGGATGAGTGTAATTTCGATTCGAGCTTCGTTTCCTAACGCAGGCACAACCCGGACAGCGGCCAGTGGAATATAGATGAGGACCGAGTAGCATTGGGTGCGTCCGTGGAAGGACACACACGTGGAAAGGAAGATCGATCATTCGCCAACAAACAATCGGGGTAGAGAGGCAAATCGGAGGGGTGAGCGGTCGGATTGGTTGGGGCTGAAAGGCGGAAAACTCGAAGGAAAATAGCTAGCAGCCCGACCAGACCGGAGAGATGGATGACGATGAGTGCGAGTGTCCAGAGAGCAGCAGCAGCAGCAAGAGGCAGTGCGGGGATTACCAGACGCGGATAGGGTCTCAGCAGAGGAGGAGTGGCGTTACCATGACGGACAGATTTTTGGGGCGTTTTCTGTGGAATAAAGGAGGGTAACTTATGTCAAAGCCGTGAAGGAGGTGTGCAAGTAAGGAGCATGGTGGGAGGGGAGCAAAGATTTTTTGGTATGGGACAGGCAACCGGCAAAAGGTAGGTCAGGTTTGGAAGACTGTCGGACACCCTACCCTGTGAGGCCAGAACGCAGAACAGCAGGATGATCGGCAGGCGCCGAGGATGAGAGGGGAAGAGGAAGGGAGTTTGGCGTTCCGATGAAAGCAGAAAAGCAGAAAAGCAGCAAGCCAGCAAGCAAGCAAGCAAGAAAGCAGTAAGTACAGACAGGATAGGATAGGACGGGACAGGAAAGGCGACAGGGGGGAGGACTCGGACGAGGCTTCTCAAGGCACAAGGGTCACAACGTTAGCAGCAAAGCACGTACGATTTTCAATATACACAATTTACGTTAGGTACCGTGCCAGGCAGATGAGCGCTCGCGCAGTTGTGCGTAGGAAGTGGACAGGCTGGAGAAGCTTGAGGGCCGAAGTAGATGTCATTAAGTGGACAACAAGGATTCATCCGATAGCCAAGGAGTCTTGAGGATCGAGAAAAAGAATGTAAATCGACCGGAGCGTGCAGAGTCGCGTGCTGCAGGGTCGTCGCGAAACGAGCGAGCGACCACGCTTTGGGACTGGCGGAGGGGAGCGCTGGATGACTGGGAGCAGCTGGTGTCGGCTTAATCAGAATAATGGAACCGCTGGACATGGGAACCACATTTACAATTAGCGATCCCGTCCTGTAGGCTGCTGTCGGCCTTGTCTGCTTGTACAAGTACACTGCTTTAAAGCAAGGCCACGCCCCAGCAGCCAGTTAACGGTACCTGTTAAAACAACTGCGACTCCGTCCAGCATTGTTCCATGCTACGCATGCACGCACGTACGCATGCACGCACGCACGCTTTTTGAAATGTGGGATGACGTCGCGTTACGCGTCGGGGAGCGTTGAAAAGCGCAGAAATCACCGATGACCTGCCATCAATTGCTTTGAATAAACTACTGTAGTATCTGTACTGGAACCCCATACATCATCTCAGCTCATATGTGTAATTGCAAAGTATTTACTCGGTAACTGCCAATGGCGTTCGAAATCCCAATCTTTATCGTCGTTTGTCATGACGAAGGCAGCCTGGGAAAGTATTGTACACTGGGTGCTAAGCGAGGGGTATTATGTTTCGGCGGGCATAGATCTTCGATAGGCGCCATGCGGAACAGTCGACATCGAGATCCACCGTCTTTTGGGGGGCAAGCGGGCGACCGACCGACAGACCTCTCCGCTCTTCTCTCCCTGGACCTGCGGATGGCATTGATTAGTTCAAGTGCTGCCCGCCAGGCAGATCACAGCCGATCACATAGAAGCGATACCAGCCTAACTACTATTCCTAGAGGAAGAGGCCCGGCGGGGGTGCAGTGGGAGGTCTGGGCGAGAGACCCTCTTCCGCTCCTATCCCCGGAACGCTATCCAACCAATCACAAGTGCCATCTCCTAATAATCAAGAGCAATATCAGACGAAGCTGCCGCTGAAGCGGAGCGGAAAGGGCAAAAACGGGGGGATGGGGTGGTGGATCAGACCCTTGGCCATCCGCTCACAACATCTTACAACTGAGTGGCAAATTGTTTCGCAGTGTCAACTTTTCATCCCAACTGCATGCGCGCAGCATATTCCTCAATCGTCGAAGTTCCCTCAACATCGGTTCCCATCATCCGAAAGCGAGTCGAGCCACCATTGCAGCATTCCCATGGACGAGGACGCCACACTAGGCCATGGGGATCTCACAACTGCTGTGCAATCTGGCATGGCAATGTGGCCAGGCCAGCCGTTGCAGGCGTTGTTTTGGCATCTGAGCGCATCGTGATGCGCAACAGCGTCATCATGTTGTCTCGCGTGTGCTCGGCCAGGCCGAAAACGGTCGTCATGGGAATTTGGGCTTTCCCGATCTGTCGCGTCCTCGATGCCCATGTTACATCATGAGCCGTTGGTTTTCTCACTTCGTAAATTGCCAACTTGCGCAGCTGAAGTTGATGTTTTCGCTCGGGATTGAGTACCCGGTCACGTGTGGGCTGCCATCAATGAACATCGACGAATGGTTTCAAAGGTTGCATCCGCTAAAATACGGGCGTACAGTTGGTACAAGGGACTGTGGCTTTATCAGATTGTTTTATTGCTTCTTGAAGCACGGTCGCTGCCAATGCCTCGATCTCGATGCTATTTGTTGAGCTTCATTCAAGGTTCTAACCTGCCAAAACATCAAGGCAGCGCAGTTCATCCATTGATCGTAAAGGAACCGAACCGTACGGCGGCACCCTCCTAACCCGCAGCCATGCAGAAGCAATTGACCCATGCCAAGATATGCAATCGCTCACATAACAACACAAAATATGCCCGTGTTGTACTTGCTATTGGTAGATGCTGCGCAGGGAGTATGGTAACTTAGTAGTCTTAGTTGCACTTTCCCATTCATCATGCCATTTAGGGCCTTTTTGTGTTCGAGACCCGACCATCTCACCCCGCCTACTCATCAGCCATCACAAGTTTACCGTCTCCTCCTGGCACCATCTGCAACAACATGTTAGCTCGCAATATAGGGAAAGGAAATTATTCCGGGTGCGTGTTACCATGCAGATGTTATTCCCGTTTAGGAGAATTTTGGGTAGCTTTGAGTTGCCCTCGATAGCGTCGCTGTCCTGCCGTTAGATTTATGCCCTTGCTGCAATTCCCCAGTGTATACTCACATTTCGGTGACGTCCTCTAGGACCATGTCTGACGGAATAAGTTGTTGAGTCACGGACTTGTCCTATGGATGAGGGGCAAGTATGTTTGACTTACTGACATAGTCATCGAAGCCGATGAGCTTGCCGACGAACTCTGCCATCATCAGCCATACGCATCTTTACTGCAGCATTGAAAACAAACAACACACCCTTTCCGCCGTTCATGATGACCCAGATATTGGAGCCAACGCACTTGTCGATAAGTTCTGAGGCCGAAATTAGTCCTCTCAATGCGGAAGCGCAAAAAAAAAGCACACGACTGTCCAAACGCACCGAGCGGGAGCAGATTTTCCAAACCCATGACTGTAGGTTATCGATTTCTCGGGCGGATTAATTTGAATGGATCCGAAAGAAAGAAATGAGAGGTTGCGGTGGTCGTGCGTGCTGGTTGCTGTGTTGTCGTTGAAACAAAATAATTGACAATCAAAAGAAGGCTTGGCTATCCATGTCCAAGTAGACTGCCACGCGCGTGCCCAAGGGGGCTTAGTCGCTTTCTGCCTGGCGTTCAGCGCGCGTCTTTGTCTCCATCCCCAGTCAAACTGTCCGTCAGTGCGCGCGCGCGAAAACGTCCAACTCATTCATTCATTCGTTCACTAAACTCATCCATGCATCATCGCCAGGCAGACGTCCTCTCGTCCAAACAACCAAGCTGCATTCCCTTTCTCATAGTGCCCTGCGACGCCTGGTGCCTGCTGCCGCCGGACCATGGAGGCCAATGATTCGTCGGCAGCGCGTGTTCTCCGCCAGAGCGCTGTATCGTGATGCTCTTCCTCGCCTCTGGGTTCGACGACGGTTGTCCACTGCGTTTGCAGCACTGAATAGATTCCGAAGATTCCGCTCTTCAACATATGCTCTTCGAGTGTCAAGGTAAATCAACCTGTTGTGACTTGATGAATGGCAACGCCCAGCTAATCAACCACCGTGAACAGTCGCATTCCCCCTTCGAGAACGCGAACGATGTCTTTGAATGTACCAATGATGTCTTCTTCACCCTCTCGGCCGAATCCGCAGAATCAATCGGTCTCCCCAAACCCCTCTTCGTTACCCATGAGAAACCCTCGTTCTAAACCCGACGCCCTTACTCGCGATGCCGACGTGAAAATTCACGAACAACGGTCACGTAATGGACCAAAAAATTACACCGTCCAGTCCTGGGAGAATATCAATAATAGTGTGGTAGCTTTGGGAGGATTTCATAATGTCACAGGACAAACTTCTATGCAGGCTCCATTCCACCCTTCTCCTCGAATGCAGAAGGAGTCTTCCACAAACCCTTCGCAAAAGAAGTCGGACCCGACTCAGTCATCTGCCGCCCCCGAAAATCTCGCTGGATTCCATACATATGTGAATGGCCAGGACAGTGACAGCATATGTCACTCGAGTTCTTCAACTACACATGCCGATAACAATGAAACAGCGGCCTCAGCCGATCAAAATTCCGATTTGGCGCAACCAAATACTGGCGCAGAAGAGGATACTAAGGAGACAGAGGCCGAGTCCGACATGGAGGCAACGGAAAAACACATTCCCCTCTCTTACCAGATCCCGGCAGATGTCATGGCCGCCGCCCTAGAGGCCCCTGAAGGCACAAAGGCCAGTTACTGGAGCCAGAAGCTGTATCGAGGCCCCAACGGTGAACGGATTGCCACTCATTACTGCACTAATCTGCAAATTTCGGAGCGCGTGGCTAAGCACTTTGTGGAGGAGAAGGTGCTAGGCTTTGATATTGAATGGAAACAATACGCAAACCCACTCAATAAAAAGGAGAATGCATCGCTCATCCAAATTGCATCTGAGAGTCGCATTGCCCTATTTCAGATTGCGCTCTTCGCGGGTTTCAAGAATGAACAACTTGTTCCTCCCACCCTGAAGAAAATACTCGAATCCCCGGACATACTTAAAGTAGGTGTTGCAGTCAAGGGCGATTTCACACGCCTGAGAACATACCTTGACATTCATGCACGGGGGGTCATGGAACTTAGTCGGACCCATAACCTCGTGGAAGCAGCCGATCCCACCAAAGCCAGCCATAAACTTGAGAATCTAGCATCACAGATCAAGACGCACCTGCTGCTACCCTTGTATAAAGGTGGGCCTCTGTTAGACGACCCAGAACCCGAAGATGAAAATGATAAATTACAATGGCTTAAAAGGCAAACCGTCCGAAAGAGCGATTGGAGTAAAAAGTTGGATTATGATCAAATACACTACGCTGCCGCTGATGCCTATGCCGGTATACGCCTCTACGACGTTCTGGAGTTTAAACGAAAGCAGTTCAAACCCCCACGGCCTTTGCCTAGACTGTGCGACGACGATGGTCCAACGAAACCTCGATCCTCGACCAAAGCAAAGAAGGCACGTGACACGAAGGAGAAGAAGAAGCTATTGGAGGAGAAAGAAGCTGCCATGGTGCGTGAAGCTCTGCTTGGCATGTCTACTGGAGAGCTAGAGGAAGAGGACTCGCAAGAATACAAAACCGCAGCAGAAGAGCTTGAGGATGAAAGTGACGAGAAGGCGGAAAGAAATGAAGTAGAAGAAACAGACGAGGATGCGGAAAACGAACTAGAAGAGTCGAAGGAGTCGGAGGAATCAGACGAGGAGGATGATCCGGATGGCGATTATGTTCCACGCCAATATGAAGTTCCCCATCCATCGGAAGGCGTAGAAGAAGTGGAGCAGAGCCCGCGTGTTCGCACACGATATATCGGTCGCCTTTCGTTCTCAAAATTGAGGGGCGAGGACCCAGGGTATCCCAAGCTTCCTACGCTGGCTCCAGATGAGGTTTCTACTGCCGAACTTGCTCAGGATGACTCCACACACCAAGTCACTGCGAACAACGAGACCCGGCACCACCTTGCTGAAATCACGCTTGAGGAAGATTTACAGGAAGGAATCGTCAATGACGAAGACTCGGACGAAGGTGTTGTACGAGATGACGACTCGAGGGAAGAGATCGTGCATGAGGAGCCGGATGAATTCAGTGATCGAGAACTAGAAGAAGTATTAAAGCACGTGGATATTGATGATAGCATAGCTCAAACCGCCACACAGGCTGCCACTCCAGACGACGCAGCACCCAGCAAAGAACCCGAACTCGATCTCCAGCCCGAGTCCTTGCCAATACCAATGTCCACACCCTCTACCACTCCCCACCCTCCCTCGTACATTACAGCCACAGCCTGGGCCCAGGATCACCTCGACTCCACCATCCCCTCCGCCAGCGCCCACCCCACCCCACAACAAACCTCACGCGTTCGCGCCACGGTATCTCATCTCCGTGCCTACCACATGTGGCACGTCCAACAACTACCCGTTGACGCCATAGGCCGACTCCTCCGCGACCCGCCGCTCGCGCAGAGCACGGTCGAGAGCTACATCATGCAAGCCGTGAGCTTGGAGCGGTTGGAATTCGATAAGGACAGGCTGAGGGATGTATTGACAGGAATGCCGAAGGGGCTAAGGTATGGGCGGTGGAAGGCGTTAAGTGAGAAGGTGGGCGTGTTGTAGGGTGGTCGAGGGTAGGGACGGAGAGTCGGCGTGCTGTATGTGTGTATGATTTATGACTCGCACTGTATAGAATTAGAAAGAGAGGTCTCTCCGAGGTATCGGGAAAATGGACTTGAAGAGTAAATAAACATCTCCACCCCCACAACTAACGATTGCCTCCTCCATCTGTGCCCTGTCACTCAACTGCCGTTCCTATCTCTTTTCGCTCTTTTTTTTCTGCTTGTGGGGGTACGATCGCCTCTTCATATGACTCCAATCTTTTATTAGTTCGCTGTTGTGTGCGTCTGTATAGGTGTATATAAGCATGTAGCGGTTTGTATGGTTTATGTGGGTTGCATGGTGATTGATTGATAGATTTCATTGATGTTTCTAGATTTCCTTTGTTCTCTGATTGTTAGCAAATTGCTAGCGCTGGGCGAAGCAAACACCCAGCATGTACATATTAGTGCACTATTTCGCTATCTCAATATGATCAGCTTCTTCCACACGTTATTGATTTTGCCCGAGCAATAGCTCTCTCAAAGCATGTGAGCGCGGTGAACAGAACCCGACCTGCATGACGGTTGAGACCCAGGATCACCAACCACACCTCTGAAAAGCCGCAATGTAACACAATTTATTGCATACTCAGTATTACTTCAAAAAACAGTATATATTTAAGTGCAAAAAATAAATAAACCTTTTTGGAGAGCATGTGAGAATAATGCTAGCTACTTTTCGGTGGTGCTGTTGTCCGCGTCCACCAAGCTCCTCCACTAAACTCATACATATGTACACACCACACCTCCCACGCTCCCCTCTCCTCACCAAAACAAAAAATCAATAAAAGAACAAGTATATTACATCTGCCTACGTTCGGAATCGAACCCCCGTCCCCATCCATACAAAAAAACCGCAAAAATAACTCAAGAACCGAAAGAAGGAAACTTATAACATACCTTTCTTCAATCCCGCTGTTCCATCCCGTAGTCAAGGGCCTTTAACCCAAGACTGGGAGAAGTTGCTGCAAAATTTGTATATATAGTGAGTTAAGAAAGAGGGTTTGTGTATATCGGGTCGAGATTAGGTAAGAGGCGAGCGTGCGTGCGTGATAGGGAAGGTACCTTCACACGCTAGCCTTGTTTACGACTTCTAGAAAGAGCGAGCACGCGGGCGGGCGATGGGCTGTGTCTACGTGTGACATTGCTCTGTTGGATGCTTTTACAGCTCGGTTGGATGTCTTGAATACTCTGAGATCCCTCACTCTGTAAGTACAATGTAGATTGCGAGCACTGCACGGCATGTAGGTTGATCTCAGTGCCGCTTTCTATGTGTGTCTTGTCTACATTGCAAACAGAAAAGAGAATTCTGCTTTCTCGTATCCCCAAACGTTTTCATCACGTCGACTTCGAATGACGTAACCCTTCTTTCTTTTGAGCAACTACCACACGCCCTTCGCCTCTTTCCCACCAACACTTGGCGTACCTCACTGACTCCAAGAAGCGACGCACCACGCAGCGACGGCTTCCTCTCACAAAACTTCAACCCGCACCTTCAATTCTTTCCACCTTCCACGCCGTGGATCCCTATGCGTACTCAAACACTTCAACCCACGCAGGGCACCTAACGCACGACACAGCTGCCGCCGTCCTACCTTACTCTTCAACCCACTCCGAAAAGGCAGGGCAGCTGTGTCTTTCTTCCCTTCCTCGACTCAAGCCCTTCGGCGGATCGTTTTCACTCAAACATACGTGTGACACCCCCGTACGAGTCGTTGCCGGCAAGCCATGTCTTCCCCACCAACGCAGCAGACAGTAAGTGCATGCCTCAACCCGAAAACGCACCCCAGTTTGCCTTACTTACTTTCTCTTCCAAGCTCTTCAACGGATCATCCTCGCCAGAACACGCCCGCCCTGCACAAGTCGTCGCCGGCATGGACTCCCCTCAAAGGCTCTCAACCGTACCGGGCAGCGATCGTACACCTCCCCTCGTCAACGAACCGGATCAACGTGACCGCCCCGTAATCACACGCGCCGGCGACCCTACCTTTCCGCGAGATACCCTCCATCCTCTTCCTCCTCAATCTTCTCCCTCCTCCACCCCCTCTCCCTCTCCCTCTTACTCCTCGGCCTCTTCCTCTCCCCCTCGGCCTTTCCTTTTCCCCCCTACTATGCCTCCTCCTCAGGTTCCTCCACTTCCTTTCCCTTATTCTCTTCCCCCCTTTCCTTCTCTTCCTCTTCCCACTCCTACTTTTCCTCCTTTTCCTTTTACTCCTCTCTTTTTTGCTCCTCGTCCTTCTTTCCCTCCTAGCCCTCTTCCTCCTCCTCATCCTTCTCTCCCTCCTCCTCGTCCTTATCTCTCTCATCGCAATCCTGGCCCTCTCCCTCCTCCTCCTTCTCTCCCTCCTCGCCCTCTTCCTTCTCTTCTTCCTCCTCCTCCTTCTCTCCCTCCTCGCCCTCCTCTCCCTCCCCCTTCCGGAGGACCTGCGAGACCAAATCGAACATCTCCCCCTGACGGGCCCTCGTCGAACGAAGCCTAAACTATTTCCCATCAGGACCAATATACCTCAACATATCACGCGCAAATCGATACAGTGAAATGACGCAGCGAAGAGGCAGACAGTCACGCTGAGGGATTACGTGGAGCGGGCATTGCTTTTAAAGGCAGGAAATACTTGGTGATGGGAGGCGGGAGGCGAATGAAATGGAAACTAGGCATGATACCCACACCGTTTAGTCTCTGAACCTTCCCCACGGGCCGGACCGTTGATGTGCTTGGCTGCGGACTGGCATTTGTGTCTGGCGTTGTTACCGTACCCGGGGTCATTAGCCTGGCCACTACTCGCGTTTCCACGGCGTAAAGATGAGGATTTGAGCTGGTGTACAAGGAATCATGTGGCTTCACATCAGCATAATTGTATAATAGTTGCATAAATGGAAAGTTCTTTATGATATCCCGAGACAAGGGAAAAAGAATGCTCGCATTTTGCACAGACATGCGTATTCTCTTTCCAACTGATTAGATCGAGTTTTGACAAAGGCTATCGGCCTTGGTTCGCACCCGTCGATGCTTTCTTGCATCTGACCGCGAATATTTGGAGTATCCTCTTTTGCGGGATTCCAATACGCTAAAACCATATGATAGGGAACCAAAATCCGTCTCCTTTATTGCCCAATTAAGCCAACCTCGCACATTTTTTTTGTTTTTCAATGCCACTTTCTAAAACTGTTTCCACAACGTACAATTATGCTGCACAAAGCAACCTCAGCGAACATCTCAATGCGACTTCATGATAACTGCTACCGACCATCAGGTTAAAACAAGTGTTACTTTTCCCATAGTACATTACAATGCTGGATTGTGACAGATACGCATAAAATGTCGTCACTGTACCATCCGACAACACCACATTCGAGTCAATCCAGGATGTAATCAAATCTGAAAGGGGTAATTTCAATTGGGTCCTTCCCCGCCTTGCACATTATTCGGTATAACTGCGCTTTGGTCCCGTGGTTTGACACACTCGATAGGAGTTATGTTTCGGTCTGGGGACCAACTGTCCTTACTGAACGGACCGTATCTTTCGATGATCTGTACGCAGGATTTCCAAAAGTGTAAAGGGCAAAAGAGTTTCAATAACACGCACCACTGAACTTGCTTATTGTCGCAGAGAAGTACACTCCGTGGCTTGCTTTGTAAACATCACACCAGAAAGGTCTAGTTCCACTATCAACCACGGAAGGCCTGATTGCATTTCGTCACATGGAACAAGGCGAGAAGACTTACAGCTAACACCATCGTATCGCGAAGAATGTCGCACGGGCTCCAATAAAGATGACAATGCCCGATTCAGACAAACCTGATTCTGTGTCATAAGATATAAAACGACCCATTATCTCGTTCTCCAATACACACTCCCGCATCCTCACCATCATCGCAGAGTCGTCCACAAAAACCAAACCTATATCCACCAACCAACTATCATGTACGCCAAAACCATCTTCGCCTCCGCTGCCGCGTTGTTCTTTGCAAGCAACAGCGTAAACGCCGCCACAATTTCGCAGCGCGGCGTCCTCATTGCGAAGGACCCCTGTATGTCTTCCCTCCTTCCCCCTCGCTTTTCTTTCCATCCTAGCTCTCCACTTCTCCACTCCACCTCACCTCCAAATATAAGAACTTCAACCTTTATTCCTCCCGCATGTGATGCACAACGGATATCTGGCATCGACCCATATTAACTTACACCGTTCTGACAGCTTCTGCGTGCAACCTCCCACACAACGATTACAGAGAAGGTCATTCGTGCAAATACTACTCTGGGCCAAGCGAAGACAGCCCGGTTGTAAAAGGAAGTAAGTTTTTTTTTCCCTCGTCAGTGTTAAGGGATCCGTTGACGTTGGATAATGATAGGATGTTCGAAGCGTGAAGGGAAATTGCTTTGTGTTCCAAAGTAGATGGCTGGCTACCTTACTCCGTTTGATTCGAGTCTCGCGATACTTGAACAACATTTGTAGCAGATAAGAGCAGATTCAGCAATCCACTGGGTTGAAAACACCATTGTCTTCTCGGAAGTGGGTGGATTCGAAGAATAGCTATTACAACTATGACATTGTAGATTGAAATCATCGGCTTAATCTATATTTACGATTTTACCACTGTTTTTCTTCTCCTTAATATTCTTTGACGGAAGCATTTGTGTACACGATTCCGACGTCTTCTTGCTACAGAAATCCTTATATCGAAGGTTTCCACTGCATTCAAATCTGGCTGGTTTCGAGGCGTGTGAATGTTGAAAAGGGCGAACGTCTTTTCATTGTTGACTATCATCGACAATTCTAAGTAATGAGAACATCCGAATGCGGATGTTGGGTGCAAGGCTCTGCAGTAATTGCAAGATAAGTGATACAGAAAAAGGAACTTTCTGTAGGTCTGGCTGAAACCTCTCGCGTGAAGATTTTTTCTATTAAGCTTCATCGGGCTGGCCAATTACGCGTTATGACTGTTAAAAAAGTTATTCAATTGTGAGGATTGTGTCGCGTGAGGAACAGCTTTGAAGTCCTTACATGTGTGATGTATCAGATACAGAGTGCTACTTTCAGAGGTAGCTTTTCACAAGTGTATATTTGAGGATATGTTGATATTATTGCAAATATCGTTGTGATAGGTTAGTTTAAGACTAAACCTAACGACTAAAACATTGTTTTCCTGCCTTGTTTCACAAAACTACAGTGCGTAGAGAATCCATCCACTGCGAGATGGGATCTTGAAACTGTTAGTATATTCACATGTCTTGAGAGCCGGAGAAATGAGTGTACATTGTGCGGATTTCGATGCTTATTGCAGATTTAGAGCCCGCCTTTATCACCTTTGTATATGAACGAGAAAAGACTTTCCTGCCAGTGATTTGAACCCCGCGAGACGATTCCTAGAATTCAACACTTCACACTTTGTACTCCGCTGCTTAGTAGTCCAACGCTCAAAATAGCTAACTGAAAACTTCTAAACAAAAGCAGAAAAGGAAACACGGTAACGGGGCTTGCAGTGTTGGGTTTAAAACCTGCCAAAGATGACTATCAAAGAAAGGAAATAAAGGGAATTCAGATACATACGCTATCAGTGTTGCCGCTCCATCTCAGCTATCAATCACCTTGCTTGGAGCGATATCAATCACTTCAAAGCTTTATACATATCACTATACAAATTAGGTCTTCGTAAAATTCAAAATTGTTGTTCTGGTCGGGGTAAAGTGAGTTTGATGAGACAACTCCGCAACTTGCACGTTTCGTCATGCGAACGCAGTAAGTGAGAGATATAGACAAGAGGTGGGTTTGGGGTATCCTCACATGTTCTTACTACATGTTCATACATTGTTCTGTTCTCTGCAATGGCATTGTGTATTTTTTTCTTCAGTGAGAGAACAACGGCAGAAAATATCTTCCTGCAAAGCACAGTTGGGTGAAGCGACATCGACATTTCGTGAATTACATTTATCAGAGCAGAATCCTGAGCAGTTTATTATTGAATCGCCAGATTCTGTTGTCTATGTTGTCCTCTGATTGCCACATCAATTCACTTGGCAACAGTGTAGGCAAAGTTGCTCAGTCTCAACAGTGTGCCTCAGTTCACTAATTTACGTATATTCTTACATTTTTGATGGACAGCAATGAGTATATGTGGTGGCTCGGGCATAAAGCCTTCAAAAGGAATCATTGATATGTCTGGAGAAGCTCATTCATGTAAAGCGGCCGCTAAGAGCAGCTGCTGGTACGATACACGCACACTCACGAAAGGTTTTCACGACAATCAATTGCAAAACTTTAGATGCCGCAGCCTGCGTTACTACACATAGAGTCCAGAATACATGAGCGGACAATCAATTAATCAGGATGGGTTATGACTGTTCTCATACAGCAATTAAGTCTTGTGAGTCACTTACATGATACGACGTCACTGGCTTGGCTACGTAATCAGTGATTGGTGAGGCTACTAAAAAGGAAATAGCGAGGTGAACGTAGAATTTCCTCGTGATTCTACAGTGGTCTCTGTTGCCTAGGCCTTAGATAAAACTCTGCCCCCTCTACCGGCCACCCTCCCGGCCACCCTCCCACAACTACTTCACTTACCTACTTACCAACACCACTACTTCATCCACAATCTACACACTATAACCACAACTACCATCTTCATTACACCATTGTCTCTACACTATCGTCATTACACCATCATCACTGCACCACCTCCACCACTATGCCTGATCTCGAGCCACCCTGCAAGAGGCAGAAGCTCAGAGGACGATGCGCGAGGAGAAGAAGCAGCAAATCCAAGAGAAGAGGCAGAAACTCAACGATAAAGCCGCTCCTGCTCCCTCTTCTTCTTCTGCTGGCGCCGAGACCACCACCACCGCCACAAGAGCAGACGACCTGCCGCACGATGTCAAGATCCTCTTCACCCCCGACCACCGCTCCCCTGGGCTCCACCCACGGACTACGCCCCCGAAGACCGCAGGACCCACCAAGTGGGCGGCATCACGCAGTTCATGGCCGACTTGCAGCAGCACAAGAAGGACTTCCCCGCGAAGACGTCGCCCGCTTCGACGCAGATGCTGCCGAGGCTCCCACAGTACTTTTGCCGGAGGAGATGAAGCCAGAGCCAAAACCAACACCGGATAACTTTATGAATTGCACTACAATAGAGAGAGCACAGAGAGAGAAAGCCAGGTTAGAGAAGAACCTCGCCAAAACACACGGCGAATGGTACCCATCGCAGCCATACAAAGCAAGCCTATCATACTACAGGGCCACACCTGCCTATGAGGAACTCATGCAATCATTCGACCTTTTCTTGCTCCAACAGCGCCCAACTTCCTCTAGCAAGGATAGCAGCAGTCAATCAGAGGGTTTGCGTCCAACTTCTTCAGGGAGCTCCAAGACTGTGGAGTCCAATTACACCGAGACTAAACCTCCTGCTAGCGCCGTTCCTCTTATTGAAGCCGCTACTAGAGAGGATGCTTATGCCCGTCGAGCTCAACTTGCTGCAGCCGGACCTCAAGCACCCAGCACAACTCCACCTCCGCCGCCCCCGGTGACAACTCCTACATACAGTGCAACCATCTCGGCCCCCTTCGTTCCCAATCCCAATTTCGCGCCGCCTGCTTCCGCCACCTCCACCGCCACCCCCGATGACAACCCCTGCATACAGTAGGAAGCTCCGCCAAAAGCCTTGTACGAACCAATCACCGGCCACCACCTCCGCGTTTGGTAGGGCAATTGACAACGAATACGCAACCACAGCTCATTTCAACCGCTTCAATGGCCAATTCCAGCGTGAGGGCGTCAACCCCGAGTACCATAATGACGAGAACAAGAGTCACCGTCAGATGGGCTCTTACTTTGATGTTGAGCACAGATTTTTCGCCTAAGGATAGTTTATTGGACACACACAGTTTCGCTTAAGGACAATTTACTGGCAAGTATGCCAGAGACGTGCCGAGCTCGAAGTTGGCATAGCGGGCAGCGAGGGACTTTCGCTATGCCAACTTCGAGCCCAGCACACCACGCCACGTGAAGTGTCAAGTGTCAAGCATTTGACCGAACGCATCACATATTTCGCCTAAGGATAGTTTATTGGACACAGGCAGTTTTGCCTAAGGATAACTTACTGGCAAGTATGCCAGAGACGTGCCGAGCTCGAAGTTGGCATAGCGGGCAGCAAGGGATTCCGCTATGCAAACTTCGAGCTCAGCACACCACGCCACGTGAAGTGTCAAGTGTTTGACCGAACGCATCACATCGTCGCGATTGAGGCCTACAAGGCTGGCGCCTTCAAGCTCGACAAGCCACCTACCAGCAATATTCTCGCGGAATCAGTCGCAGAGGGCGTCAAGCTTGCCACCGCCACTATCAAATGGTACCCTAACTCTTTCGCCCACATCAACGCAGCACGCAAATACGTCCGCGACATCTGCAAGGGTGACTGAGCCCCTCTGGGTTAGGAAATGAGACGCTGGTGTTGAGCACTATGGGTGCGGTGAGGCGCTGGTGTTGAGCACAGATTTTTTTGCTTAAGGATAGTTTATTGGACGCAGATAACTTTGCCGAAGGATAACTTATTAGACACAGAGAAATGCTTAAGGATATTTTATTAGACACAGATGCTTTGCCCATGTATTTTTCATTTGATGTGTATGTACTCTTTGCGATGACTTTATCAGAATCGCTGCTAGTATTTGTACCCTTGACGTATAGATACAAGTCTAGATATATAACGTCGAAGACGGAAACCCTACTTCTCACGACCAGATACGCTGAACCTTGGAATACCACGGCTTCCCAGACGTATCCTTCGGTGGTCTTTCCTCAGCGAGCACGTGATCCATACCCGTTTGTAGATCCACCTCCAGAGGATCATATGCCCACGGTTCGCTCCATGAATAAATCCTGTGTCCAAAGTAGATCGCCAAGAAGATGGGGATGCCAATATATGCGGTCAAGAAACTCGAAGCATTCCAATTCTGGGGCCAGAAAACGTTGAAGCCATTGATGAGGCAGAGGAACGTGAAGCCCGTCATGGAAAAGATAGCACCAAAGCGGCCAAATTTGTTCTTGTACGGTAGGTCGGAGAGTGGGACATTCTGGGCCTCACGCGCTTTGCGGAATCGAAGATACACAATGCCACAGCAGATCCATGAGATGAATCCCGAGGTGTTGGTGAGGTTCACAAACCAGTTGAAGACAATGGCACCAGAGGAGGCGACGTTCAAGTATGCGAGGGCGCAGAAGAGAGAGGAGGCGACAACAGCCCAGTATGGGACTCCGCTCTTGCTGCATGTCTTGAAGACTTTAGGGGCGTTTCCAGAGAGCGCAAGGGCATACAATGAGCGAGATGACAGGTACAGAAACGAGTTTCCGGATGACCAGGCGGAGAGAATGATACCGGCGTTGATGATGGAGTCGAGCACTGGAATACCGGCATTCTTGATACCAACGACGAAAGCCGAAGCTCCAGCGCCCTTCTCGCCAGAAGTGAGGGCAGGGTCATCAGAGGGGCAGGTGACAGAAATGGCAAGCACACTACCAATGTAGAAGAAGATCAAACGGTAAATGTAGCGGCGGGCAGCAACAGGGAGGTTGCGCCTAGGGCTTTCCATCTCCCCTCCAGTTGCGATGAGCAATTCGGGCGCAAAAGTAAAGGGGAAAGCCGAAAGCACAAGGGTAGAAAGCAACGCAAGGAAACGACCCGTGTCGCCCTCCGCCAAGTATGTATTTGCTGCCCCTGGATGTTTCCAGTACCGGAATCCAAGTCGGTCGTGGTTGGGTCCGCCTCCCCAGAATAGGATGAAAGAGAGAAGAAGCAAGCCAGTCATCATGATGACTTTGGTGCCTGCAAACCAGAACTAAATCAAGGTTGTGGTTAGCTTTGCTTCCAGTCTCGTTGGCACTCGCGCTCTACATACCTCGGTTTCGCCATAGAACTTCACCGGCAGCGCGTTCAGTCCAACAATAACGACAATCATGATTGTTATCCACACCGCGATGTTGACGGGAGGGTTCCAGTAATCAATGACCAAACCCGCAGCAGTAATCTCATAGGGCACCAATATACCAAGCGAATAGAAGTAGAGCCAACCCATCGCAAAGCCCAGTGACTTCGAGACATAGCGGTACCCAAACAAGTTCATTGAAGATCCGGGTGTTGGGAGGTAAGCGGCGACTTCTACGATGCAGGAAACGACGCAGAAGATCAGAAAGGACATGAAGATGTAGCTGCCGAGGATGAATGCTGGACCGCCGCGCGAGAGGGTTTGACCGGATCCTACAAACAATCCAGTTCCGATGGTGCCACCGAGTGCGATCATCTGCGCATGCCTGGAGGAAGGCTATCAGTAGAGAAACAAGCAATTGGCGCCAAAGGAAGCATACCTGGACTTCAGTCCACGTTGCGTCGTCTCGTAACGTTCGTCAAAAATCTCGCCCTGAAGCACTTCCGCATTCACGCTGCTTCTGCGATGATTCGTGATAACATGTTTCTCGCCATAGCTGTTACCAGTACTGCCTACCGGCTCGATGGGGGCAGATTTGTTATCCATCTTGTTCTGAAATCAGCTCAGCACGCGAAGGCTTGCGAAAGACCAACAAGGTCAAACCACGGGGTCCTCAGATCTTTTGTACGCAGCAGAGTATGACCGGGGTGCACAGAGCTCCCCCTGCAACATGCAAACGGTCCCTTTCGGAGCACGCGAAAGCGTTATAGCAGCTTGGTATCATCTCCCGCCCAACGTGCCAACTCTCCCACCTTCTAGCCAAGTGCATAGCTAGCTGCTGCGCCCCCGTATTCTCTGCAGATAAGATGTTGACGGCTGGTTCAAGGAT
Source organism: Periconia macrospinosa (assembly GCA_003073855.1). Taxonomy (NCBI): domain Eukaryota; kingdom Fungi; phylum Ascomycota; class Dothideomycetes; order Pleosporales; family Periconiaceae; genus Periconia; species Periconia macrospinosa. Next base: position 35,800 of record KZ805374.1, read on the forward strand.
TGGTCTGTGAGTGATAAGCGGGGGTCAGCATCCTTGATTTTCATAGCGGCGATCCAAGATTGAGGGAATTTCGGGCAAGGCTGTAAGTGGGGGAATTGCTGCATGCTGTGCGACGGTGGATGCGAATGTATCATCTGAAAGGAGATTCACCGGTAGCTGTCATCGTACCGACAATCTGTCCGTTAGTGCTCGTTCAGGGGCGTGTTTTTGAAGACAATTGAAGAATGTTGTTGTGTTTCCATGTCAGGAAGTTCAGATAAGCTTCGATTTGGCTGTGCGATTGGCCAGTTAGGTGGAGGATGGTTATCGGAGACACCGCACGGGCTGGAAGCTGTCCACGTTTAATGCAGGCTAGCCTACGCAAGCCACCATCACCATCAAGACTTGGCAGTCATCACATTAGGAGAAGCTCAGACAAGTCGTCGGGAGTTGAATCATTTGGCAGAGGGCTTCTGAAATAGCAAGAAATAATAATAAGAACAAAGGCCTACATTATAGGACTAAGTTTTCAGAAAAGCGGGGGGCAAATGTACATACATCGATTAATCCAAGTTTCATTCCCAGGCGATAGTGCGACATCAGGATACTTTCAATTGATGTATGCCCTGGTGGTTGGCAAGAACCCCGTAATGAAGAAATTGTATTATAGTTCCAAGCCTCTCTTGCTTGCGTCAAGAAACCAACAACGATATTGTGAATGGCCTGATAGACTAATACCAAGAGCGCCCAGCTTGGAACTTGAGCAATGCCAACATGCCACACTTCAACTCTTCATCACGCGACAGCCACGCCGCAAACAAGAGCTCGTCTAGGACAATAGACTCAACTGTAGCTGAACTTAAAAAGACTTCTGCGCCACTCACGGCCGATGGCGAGCCTCCCGGCTCATCTCACAGACCGTGGAGGGCGCTCCCGGTACTCTGGAGTCTACCGATGCTCCCCCAATAGTATTCCTCCATAATTGCCATGTCAAAGTTAGTCGCATGAGCGGTTAGAGATGGGATTTCTACTGTTCGGGACCCTTGCTACCGAATTGGCAATGTCACCCATTCAAATGCGGGGTCCGGAAACTGCAAGGACTAGTCTACATCGGGTTACCGGATCATACATCAGAAATACGAAGTTCAAGATGTTGGAGGAGAGATGATCGCGCCGACAGGCTTGATGTTCATATAATGGGTGGGAAGTAAGGAGAGGATAGAATTACCACTTGGGGAATTTGGTCAGGGGATACTCGCGTCTTTGCAAGAGGCCAATGACCGGATGGCGTTGCCATATCGCGTGACTGGTTCCCCCTTTTAACGTCACTGCTGCTTGTAATGCAAATTCTGCTCAGAGTAGTTTGGTTCGGCATCCGTGGGTCAGACTGGTCCCATATATTCACAGGCACGTTGTTCTTCTATTTCTACCTCGCGCTCCTCATTTGTATATACTCGATGCCTTGTACTTTCGCTATGTACAGTCAAGGCGTAACGTGAATATGGAAACCACATACCCAAATCTCACACCGTTCACAAATGTTACTCTTTCTAGTGTTAAACCTCAGTTCATTGACACCTTTTCCTGCCTTTCCAGAGGTTTAGTAAGGAATGACGAACAAGAAAATGACGGAGATCAATCACGCAAACCAGAAGCTCAAAGGCGGCATCTAGACATGTAAGCACTGCCATATAATAAAGCAGTCTCGCTAAGTGATCTCCTCAGACTTTTCCGAATACTCAAGTGCATTCCAGCTTATACCGACTACATTCACTATGTCTTACTGGACAATCAGTCGTCTCGTCATTGTATTTGCACGGAGGCATGTAACTCAGATGACAACGTGACGGTACAGTTGCAAACAAAAAGCACCTCTTGTATCGCCCCATCCTCCAAGTATACCGGCGACCTTGGCCATTTTCTCGAAGACATAGGAAGTCTGCCACTTGTAGATTCTCCACCAAGAGCAAGAACGCTGAGATTTACTCTGTCCCGCGACATTCTTCGTGAGGCGGCAATCGTGCCACACCCAGATGAAGGAACAATACCAGCAACCAAATTTGGTATGTCCAACAACTTCTGCGAGAGTATCTCCTGCTTTCTGATCACCGGTTGACAGTGTATCACCAAGACATACATCCACCCCACGGAACAATCAACGCCACCGCGTCCGAGTTTCAAGAACTCTTCCAACACTACGGGAGCGCGGACGCAATACCGGTTCCTCACATTGTACGGCTTAATCTTAGCCTTCTCAGTATATCCTTCTCCGTCGAGATGAGTTTGAACGTCGTCAAGCCACCTGTTGTAGGTATTTCAAGGAGCGAGGACGAAAGCAAGATGTTGCTTGACAGCGGCGGAGGGAGAGCGCGGACGGCGGAGGATGCGGCGGGCGGCGAGGGTGGCGAGGGAGGAGAAGTCGTGTAGGCTAAGGTCGAGGGCAAGGTTGAGGGTACGCGTGTTGCCTGGGTAGAGTTCGAGGAATACTGCTTCTGAGGTCTGTGTTTCTTGTGTCAGTGGCGAAGCGTGTGTATGATAAAGATGCTGAGGAGCGCCTACGATGCATGTTGGAGAAGTTCAAATAGATGTGCCGTGTAGCAATGGGCAAGAAATGAGAAGATTCAAAGGAAGCAGAGAAATCCCCCAGCAGGGCAGGCAGTGAAGAGTGGATAGCTGCTGCGTTTGGCGAGCCCAGCGAGAGAGGCAGGCGCGCTTCACCTTTGACGTGACCGCGCCCCACTTTTACCTCTCTACGTAGAGTCAACATCAACCCCCATTATGTGAGTCTATTGATTTTAAAAGCACTATATATACAACTTCTGCAGCAACTTCTCCCAGTCTTGGGTACTGAAGGCCCTTGACTACGGGATGGAACAGCGGGATTGAAGAAAGGTAAGTACTGTGTTTCTTTTTTTGCATTTTTTTGGTATATTTTATTGATAGAGAGGTTCGACTCCCGGCTCTGCCTTTTTATTTTACATATAAGATCTTTTTTATTGTTTTTGAGTTACACACGTGAAGGAGGGAGCTGCCAGTCCAGTTAGTCTTGTGTGTTATTCACGCTTTGACGTTCCGTTTCTTCAGAAAATGACAGCCATAGAGAAAAGGACGACTAAAGGACCGGCAAAACCTTCACGAGAGCAATTTGGATCAAGTATATGCAAGCTCATAAGATTTATGGAACCTCAACACAACGTACTTTTGCCGCCCCTCGGCGGGCCGTATGTTGGATTTGAGGTCGAAGATTTGTACGGTAGCACCGCATCGAGTCACCACTTTACATGTGTACATACAGATTCCTATGAAAATAAACTCCAAAATGGGCCCTATAACCAGTTATGCTCAGGAAATAACGGAGGTAGCTACAATATGTGTGAGTAGGAAATGGAAATGCCACTAGTTACGATTCTCAACCGCGACGCCACTCTCAACTTTTGTTCTCGTACCGCTTTTATCGGGCTCACGCCTGCGATCATTATCCACGTAGTGAAGATTTCGTATTATTTCGAACAGCTACAGTGGTCATTTTCCGGAGGGTGATGCTCTTGGCGCACGAAGCATTTACTGACACCCAAAATGAGAACGATAATACGCCTCTACACAACGTTCTCATCAGACGGAGCATTCATGTAGCAGGTAATCTTATGATAGACAATACGAGTATATAAATGATAAATCAAAATGGAGTTACGCCTTTATGGTTATCATTAAGCACAGGAGACAAAGTTATGATTCCCCCTTTGCTCTTCCATCATCCTACCCTGAATTGAGACTAATCAGTTCGACAATGCAGTGTTCTACGCTATCTCTATGAGCCTTGTTGAAACTGTTCGGCTGTTGATTGAAGAAAAGATGGCAACCACTGTATCCGAAAAGACACTAAAGAACAAACTCGACTGTATGACATCTATTTGCAGACTCTCAGATACAGGTCGTTGAGGTGGCCAATCTGATTGCTCGGTGCGATACCAACGGGAACGAAGTAAATTTCTTAGGCCTGAGCATTCTACACTGTAGTATGGTGCATCCAAGGATGTACGGGCCACCCGAGGTAACCTAACACCTTTGCAATTTGCAGATCATGTTTGTCAAGTCAAGATGATAAATCCTCGGGGGACACAGAGCTGGTGACGGCATAAAACTAAGAAGATTTCGGATGCAACTTTCGGCGATAACTCTGAAAATCCAATGGTGTAATTCAAGCGCGTATCTTCAATACCTACTCAAATTCACGGTACGAAAATATTGGAGCATAGTACCACAAGGCGCCGCTGACTACGGTGACCGGGCGGCTCGATTCCACCAGATCAAGAGCGGTGCGATCGGAAAGCATAGCTCAGCTACGTCTTGCCGAGCTTGTACTCTGTCTAACCGTGGCTCTTGTGTTGATTTGGAAATAGCTTCAATGCTGCCGACCTTTGTGCGCCTAGGAAATGCCTAGAGCCATAGCATATTCGAGCCTGAGCAACCCCAAAGATCCATTGGATACATTGGACACCGGAAGATTCCTCATGGAGTCTCTCAAGGGCGAAAGCTCGATATGCCGAGAAGGTGTTTGGCTAGTCGTGGTCGCCTTCCAAATCTTGGCCTCTGGGATGAGCCCCAAACTGTGTGTTCTTTGACCATCCACTCAGTGTTTATTCTCAAATATGCCCGCCAGAGATGTGTATACCAATCGCGCGGTCGGCGAAGTCAAGCGAGGCTGTGAAGGGTTCTGAAACCGAAGACGTACGTGGACGAGGGTAGACGGCATTCCTTTCTTACAAGAGGTATCGCAGATGAGGAAGGTTCTAGTCTGATTCGGCGTGACGGAGGCGGTGGATCGAGGATTGCCCAGCGAGGGAAGGTGGCAGGGACTGAGCGAGAGGGAATGGATTGGCTCGACAAATAGTCTTGTCAGTACTGGAGGGGATAGGTCAGTCATTCGAATGTTTTGCTTCTTTCCAAAATCAATTTGGGGTACACTCGCGTTCTTCAGCGGGCGGGCTGCCTTTCTTCTTGCCTACCTAGGTATCGCCAAAGCGATCATGTCCCAGATCAAAACAAACATACAATGTTCAATGGCTATTTCTTTGTGCTCTTTTCCAGAACGCATAAGATTGGTGGTGGGCTTGCCACGATGCGTTGTGGTAGGGAAGTTTCTATTGTAGACAAGGTCGTGCGTCGTCGGCGGTATGGTTGGGTTGTAGTGGCCACGCTTGTGTCCCCGAAGAGTCCACTGGAAGACGCCGTACGTGCGGTGAGGCCGTGGGGAGGTGTAAACGATAGAAAAAATTTCTTTCCACGTGTTGGAAAGTGAGACTCTGCCTGCGTCCCGCAGTACATCGCGCATCACGGTACTGGTAGGAGTGCGTCGGCACAGCGGCAGTGCCCACTGTTGTCGCAGTGATCATGGCAGAGAAAGTAGCATACAATATCCCAGATCTGTCTGTAACGGAACACTCAGTCCGGCAAGTTCGAAGTTGTGTCCGCGTGGGTTGGCAGTGCCGTACAATTGTAAAAAGGCGCCCAGGCGTGTAGCAAAGCCATCACATCACGGCATCCAGCTCCACGCAAAGCCAATCACTCTTGAGTCTCTGAATAGGTTGTAGAATAGTTCATCTGCCTAGACGAAGGTGACTGGTCCCTTCCGTGCTTGATCAAAAGCTCGCTACGATCGGAGCGTCTCTCTCAGGGTCACAACAACATCGCCCGACACATGTTGTCACCATATATCCAGCGCCTTCCAGACTGGAATATCACGCTCATCAGAACTATAAAAACAGCTTCATACATGTCTGCAATGCGTGCCCTGCTAGATCTAATGACACTCGTCGCTATACTCCACCATCTACGGCCTCTCCAGCCTCTCCAACCCCACCCAACAGCCCTCATCTTCCACCAGGCATTCCCTCCCCTCCAGGCAGCCACTGACACCACGTGACCTCCCACCAATCAGCGTTGTTGCCTCTCATGTCCCAAACCTTCACCACCGCCACGCTAACCCGGAAACAGTCGATGACTAACCCTGCCGCACAGGCCACGTCTACGAGGTATATATACCTCTCCTCCCTCCCCCACCCTCCAAGCTTCTTCTACTATCCATGTGCACGGGCATTACACTTAGCAGTGAAGATTCGTCTGAGCTGGTGTTTTTGCTAGTTGAAAACTACAACTATGACCGCTCTTGTTGGTCTTCGGATCAGCAAGGAATTTTTGAATAGTGGCTGATCAGTGTGATCAATATCTTTTTTCATTGAGTTGCTTGAACATCTTGTTCGAGTGCTTGAGGAAGAAAGCTTGTTGTACTTTGTGATAGTTGTTGTTGTTGTTGTTGTTGTTCACGTTGGCCTTTGACTGTCATCACCATGTACATGTATTGCTCACAATGTATTGTATTGCTCATGTGCCTTGCCCTTCATTATCATTTGTGGTGTCTTGTTGTTTTCTTAGTTCTCATGTATGGTGTTGTCCATGTGGTGTTGTCACAAGGTACATAGCTGAACGCGCAGCAAGGCCCATACACAGCCAACGAAGAATTCATGTACATAGCAGCTGAGTCGTTCCTAAAAGAGTCTGTTGGTGAGTTTGGCTGCCTTGATTTGTGAAGCTTTACGGGTATCGCCATCTTGGAAGTATTTTGGACTGTAGATGCCGCCACACATGTAAAGAACGTCGGCAGCGCCACGAGGCCTCAGCACTATGTAGATGCTTATTTTATTCCTAACTATTGGTTATATGGATGTTCAAATTGATAGATTCCACATGCTCCTCCTTCGATTCGCGTTGCTCTCATGTGTGGTGATGGTCGCCTTGGTGGCCGGCAGTGGCTGCCCTTGCGGACGCGGAAGGTGCAGTGCACCAGATTCGCCGCGCGGTCGACCAGAATCTCGAGCCGTATGTGTATCTTTGGATGTCTTATGAAGCTCTATGATAGTGAAAAAAGCACCATACGTATAATCCGTCAAGTGTCCTTCCGATTTTCAAGGCGCCACGCCCCAAAGGTTTTGTTCACTCGCGCGGGTGCCGCCAAAAATTGCAGAAGTAGGGCTCTACTGGAGGCTCCCGCGAAGGCATGCTAATCACGAATCTTTATCAATCACCAGAAGATATGAGAAGATCTGAATCCCCAAAGCAAGTCATCGTCACTAGCCGTCTCAGTTGGATGCCATGCCATCGCCGCCGCTCAAGCAGCGTGGTGGGACAACGGCGCAAAGAAACAGCGCCAAATATTATTCACCGCACACACGCATACATATGCCGATACTCACGATAGAAATCACCGAATGTGAGGAAGGAATCAAAATCTACACACAGCCTGCCAGCTTTGGTCGTCGTCGCCAGGCGCAACGCTGCGGCCGTCGCTCAGCTGGCTCCTTTTGGAGGCCGTCCCACGTAGCGAAGGCAATACCATGCTACATACCACACGAAAAAGTACGTATATCTATATGAAAACATCGCTGGAGATTCACAACTAGAGCCTTGACCGAACGCTGCCTGCTGCCTCCTTCACGCGCGGTACAGCTTTGACGCCGCTACCCCAAAAGCTCCCTCAACAGCAATGCCGCACCGCCAGACAAAATCAAGCCAAACAATCACGCAGGTACGTACAAAAACCCTCCATTTGAACCCATATGCTCAAAGGCTCACCATGCCCTACCAGCTCACCGCCACGCTCACACCCCTCGCCCACCTACTCCCGCTTATCTCACTTCCCAGACACAGCGCTGCCGCGAACGAAAAAGCCTCACCCTGATAGAAGCCCAATACGTCATACCCCCATTTTGGTGCACAAATGAGCTCTATTCTCCAGTTCTATCGGGAAACCCCAAATCTCGCAGCCAGCCGACGTATCGAAAGCACCTCCCTCCGCGCCTAGACCCGTCAGAATCGCCGATTGCACACCCACGAGCTCGAAGCCCAAAGAAAAAGCGCTTATACTGTCTGTCTCCAGCCTACAAGAATATACACAAAGCATGGTCAAGTTGGAATATCAGGGAATGATGGACGAGGAAGGTCTTTTCTGCGGCCATGATATCAGACAGTCAGACCATTCCATTTTCGCCGACTGGGATACTGGAACATGGCAGAACTGGGAAATATGATACGTGTTTGGCAGTGATAACTTGTCAAAGTCAAAAAGTGCTTTCAAGGCAGACGTGAAGTCGTAGTGGTCAGTTACTCGAACACTCTGTCTTCCTTGTCTCAAGCCTCTCAATGGAAGCTGACGAAAGCTACCTACTCCTCGACGCCTTGCTGAACCCAAATTGCCTTTTGGATTCCACGCTCGGCATTCCAAAGTAATACCTCTCTATCGTACCGAATGGTTACATTGAACAGTCTGCCAGAGTACGCGTCCTCGAGCTTGCTTCACTCGCCCGCCGCTTGCTCCACTCGCCCGCCGCTTGCTCCTGGGGTGCTTCGTTGGATACACGATTCCGAACGAGTATGTCAACCCGAGTATGAAACCTACCCTCGCCACATTATCCATCGAGATCAATCACGGATCATGATATGATAGCCCAGCGCGATGTCCATGGAATTGGATTTCACACGCTGGGTCGGACACGATGTGAAGTTTTTATTATCAATCCATTGATGGTTAATACATGGCGGATGATTTACTTAGATAACCATGAAATGGACATGACCCACTACTGACCTCCCCCGCCAGCTTTGGGTCATGTTTTTATCAGTATGAACGGCCCCAAAACGCTGTTTCTGTACAGTACCTATTTCGATTTCACCAGCAATCCAATTCTCTAATGCGTCAACAGTCGCGCAATACATCTCCCGTAAAAACGACCCCGATTCCTTCGTCGTCGGATTGTCCATATACGCAATAGGGTTCTATCCCGCTGGCGAGGCATTTTTTATAGCGCTTTCGCTATATATGTGACAACCGCATAGCAGGATTTCCAGGTTATAGATGGTGGAATGAAGTTTCCTCGTCCTAAGGAAAGTCGGCATAGATTCCGAAATCTGGAGCGGACTATCTAGATTCTCATGTCTGCATACTTTTCAAACAAAATCATTCAAAAAGCATTATCTCTCAGTCATCGGTCTTTTGCGAAACCACCAAGTCTATATCCAGCATACAAAGATGCAAGGCGGTCTTCCAAAGATTGTATTTCCTATTGCAGGCATTCTGCATGAAGGTATTTATACATAACCATTATACACACAACTCTCTCCACTCACCCCAACATCTCATACGATCACACAAACTGAAACTCAACACCTCCTTGCCCGAACTTCCCTCATAAATCCTTACAACAAAGGAGCCCATTAACTAGCTTCTCGTTAAGCTCCGTCTCCCATCATTACTTACTCATTGATAAGTCTAAATACCTCTTATGGCCCTGCTATCCCCCATGCTCTATAACCTAACATTCACAACATCACGCTAATTGTACTATTTTCTCCTCTCATCCGCACTTTCAACTTAATATAAGTCTCTTCTAGTACCCTAGAAGGGAACGCTTATAACTCAGGTCTAGAATACCCAACATCTTGGCATTATTCATCGATGAAAGACGCTGCACTATGTTTGTGTCCGTTTCCTTAGTCCAAGATGTAACTATTCGTATATTCAGTTGTCTGTGACAGGAACTTGGATAGGTGGCAATGTGAGCGGGAAAAAGTGATGAATAGGACAGATCAGATGGACTAAAGAAAAGAAGAAATGGTGGTTTTCATATAAGTTATACCTATACCTACTATCTTAACGTATCCCGACATCTGTAACCACTCAGGCAAAGCTCAACTCGGCATTAATATGGCAGTGTGTGCCTTTGCCATCCATCATTTGATTTCCCCCTTTTTTACATATACATGTGTTTGTATCCACATCTACCCCTTCAACAATCTCTTTCAACGTATCAAACATATCAAAGAGCACCCGCGCATAATCCACCCTATTCTCAAATATCTACAGCAGGGGACTAGAGACTGCATTAGAAGTCACCCAAACACGTGTGAATTGAAATCCCACATATCCTCCATTTATACACACGGACTTATTAGGACAATTGAAATGTTAACGGGTTCGTATCAGCACTGATGGGTAGATCGGGGGAGAGAAGGAGGGAAGGGGTGTTGGTAAGTATGTAAAAGACGTGTAGGGTGGGGGTTTTCTTTTTGCGATGAGGTGGGGAATGTGGACTAAGAGATGATGCTTACAGGTGGTGGGAAAGGTGTGGTGAGGTCTTGGTGTGTAGTGTTTTGTGTGGTGAAATGGTAGGGGGAGGGTGAGATGGTTGTGTTGGGGTGAAAGGGAGGAGAGGGAGAGGTATGTAGCATGAGATCAAAGTTTCAAGAAAAACCATAGTATGAAATACATTGCAGGGTAGGGGAATCACCGCATGGACGGACACGTTGGCGTTGTGAGAATGAAAGAAAATCTTTTCATTATGTTCAAGCAAGGTATAGGTATCCATCAAAGGATGAACTCGAAATCATATAAGCATCGTAATCTCAATCGTATCAACAATCGCCAGCTCAGTCTCACATCGAAGATTGCTGCCCGTGGAATAGATGACGGGAAGCAAAAGGCAATTGGCGGCAGTACTCGGTTTTTTCCCTCCTCCTACGCACCTTCCCAACTTTCCCAACCCTTTCCAGGCCTATCCCTGATGAATCCTGGTACACATCCCCACGAGCAAACTTTTACCATAACCGGCACAAGATCGACTGCTATATGTGCCCAAAACTCCAGCCATTCTGCACGCGGGATGATGTACTCCTTGCCGCAGACGTGGCACTCCCTCAGCGTAGAGTGTATCAGATTCTGGTTGGTGGCGGCGCAATCGAGCTGTCGTTTGATGTTAGGAGTGATCGAGTCACCGAGGTATTTCTCGACTTCGGCGGGGGACTCGAGTTCCTTGAGGGCTGTGTTGAGGCAGGCGGAACGGAGGGACGGGACGGAGGATATGGAAGGCGGAGAAAACCATGTGGCTGGGAGGCCTATTGTCCCCCTGTCTTTGGTGGGAACCATGGAGTCGATGGGAATGGGCCGGTTTGTATCGGGGGTTGGATCGGGCCAAGGGTGGCAACCGTCTAGGACTCGGCCGTTCTCGTCATAGTAGCGGACGACGGTCCAGCTGACCATGTAAAGGTGAGGGTCTTCGAGGAGGGCCTCGGGGTCCTCCCATATGTTGAAGGTTTGGTGCAAGTTTTTAGGGCTTCGGATGCGCTTTTCGGGGCAGTGCTTATGATGGGCGACATGCCGGCAAGGTATCTTTAGTACTCTTTTAAAATCGATGAACCATGGTTGTTTTTGAGGGGGATTTTCCCCGCTGGTAGTGGCAGTGGTCCAGTCCGGCTCTGACGTTGGTATGCGCGGATAGAACAAAGGGTTGCCTAAATCACCCAACGTAAAGTCGGTTCTGCCTGAGGGCAAGGAATTCCGGTCATATGCCCGTGTGAGGAAAGGCTTAATGTTCTGGAGGACGCGCAGGATTTCAACGGGCAAGTACTTGATGGCATTATGTGAAATATCGAGGTGATGGAGTGTTGTGAAGTTCCCGATCTGTGGAGGTAGTTCAGAGATGTGATTGTTTCGGAGGGAAAGATACTCGATGTTGTCTACTTCAAACAGCGACGACGGCAAGGTACGTAGAGAGTTATGGCCGAGGCTGATGCGGAGCTTGGGGATGAAAGATCGATATTGCCCTTCAGAGGGAATTTCGACGCTCGCATCCGGAGGGTGGTAGATGGCTTGCTTTAGAAGAGAAAGGTACTTGGTGTCCTCATCAACGAGGCCGAGACGGTCCAAATCATAAAAGTGATCCGGATTGCTCTCCATCGTCTCGATAATCCGACGATATAGCCGCCCCTCGTTTTCAGTCATATGTGAAACCTCGCGATCGAGGCGCTCAGCAAAAGTCTCTTGGGCAACCAAGGCGGAATTCGGTTCGACCTCGGGAGGCTGTGGGGGATCGGATGACAACTCCATGGAGCAGTCGCTGCACTCGCTCATCATGTAGACTCCGGAGTCGAAATTTCTGGAGATTTTGGTCTTCTTGTTGCGCTCCAAAGGTCGGTCGCGTGAGTTGTCCCACCAAGGGCCGGCGCGTTTCTTCTTGTTGCGGGGGGATTGGTAGTTGGTGACGTCGGCAGCTTCTGGACCGTCGCTGGAAAACAGAGGAGGCTCACTGGAAGTAGGAGAGGTGGTGCGATATCGTGGGTTGAGCAGCGTAAATGGAGGAGGGGAACGCGGGAGGGTATGGTTGTGCGGTACTCGCCGGGGGAGGGGCAGGGGCAGGTCGTCGTCCATCGTGGACGTCAGTGTGCGATTTAGCGAGAAAATTTCGGGCAAACGAGGTGAGTCAAACGCGCAGCTACAATTGGCGAGGTGAAAGAAGCCAGAGGTAGAGCAAGGTGAGTGGGAACGCAGGTTGGTCGAGAATGGTGGAAAAGGAAGAGAAGACGCGTTGGCGATATTCTGGACGCGACCCCCACTGGCGAATCCCGCCATCCGCCGGACATCCAGGGGTCTGGAGCCGTCATGTCATAGTGCATATGCCGAACGAGAACACGTGCGCGCGTGCTGTCTGCATGGTTTGGGGAACATCGATAGGAACGTCAGCATGCCCCAACATATCAACAATATAAATCAGTCGTATAACCTGTATTTATATATGAGAGAAATGATGATGAAGCTGATCATATTGAGATAGCGAAATAATGGCTAATATGTACATACTGGTTGTTTGCTTCACCCAGCGCTAGCAATTTGCTAGCAATCAGAGAACAAAGGAAATCTAGAAACATCAATGAAATCTATCAATCAATCATCATGCAACCCACATAAACCCTGGCAATATACCAAACCGCGACAATATATCCTTCCATCATCACACTTCTCGCTGTGCAGAGTCTTGAGGTCACTCGATTTCTCAACATGAAGCAGGGTATCTAGTGATCATTTGGCCAATCAGGTACATGGAATTGCGCCAACAAATATCTCAAACACGGTATTATTAACCCCATAACGGGTATCTCCAACCCTCAAACATGTCAGTGACTTGTTGCAGCGTAAATAGTATCACAACCCGGCCATCCTCCTGAGAACTACATTCGGCACCACTCTTCCCCCCAACTGCAACCCTTCTCCCTTCAACGGCTCCCCTTTGCTCAACGCCAGCTCGGTAAATACTTTCGCAAAGGGTTTCGTGGGCGAGATCATTGGCTTGTAGATGGTGCCAAGGACCCCAAGAGTGGTGGTTTTCCACAGTGGCTGGTTGGGCATGTATTGGTGGATCTCTTGGTGATGTCGTGGATCAACGCCTGCCGGTCGCACACTGTATACATTGAACATGCCCTTTTTCGATTCCCCAAAATCAACGAGGTCTTGTTCTGTTTGTCCTTTGACACGCCCGTAGATGGGTGTCAGCACACCAGGGTTCTGCGTCGCGCCTTCGCCAGAGACGAAGACGAATGTGAAAGGCGAGGTGGGATGGATGCTCGCGAATGCATTGGCGGCGGCCATAGTGTAGTCGCGTGTAATTTCAACATACTGCCTGTACAATGTCGTTAAAATCCGCAGATACCTTTGAGGATCACTTTCGGCGCAGATATGGATCTTGATTTACAAATCATGCCCCTAAATATAAACTTACGTTTTGTTTACTTCATTCTGCGACACGCCCAGCGCCCACACACAGCCTTGTGCATCCTTCAGCTCGTCCAGCAGCGTCTGATCGTATTTGTTGAAATCTTTGTGGATGAATACCTTAACTTTATCTTCGTGGCCTTGGGCCATATCGACTGGGCGTCTGCTTAGGATAGAAACGCGCGAGACGGCAGCATCGTTAAGCATGTGATGCAGCACCGAAGAGCCGATGAGGCCGGTTGCACCTGTAAGGATGAGATGCACCATTTCGTCGCTCGCTGGTAGGGACTAGTTAGTTGTCGCTGTGGATGCGAGTGCCGCGTGGAAATGATCCGTGAACATGCACATGTCGGTGGCTGCTACTTTTATATCATTTCGTGGCTTTTGATTCCTGGCGACTGTGCCTCCTCCGCAGCGGACCAATGCATGCTGTATAACTTGAAATCCGCTGGCGTCAGCTCGGCTTTAAGATTCTCGAGTTCGTTGTGCTACGGAACGTCCCCCGGGGGTCGTCCGCGTAGCGAAATCTCGCTCCAATGCCCACTACCGCCGGCAGGGCTGAAGCTAGGCCGAGCCGAAGATGTTACCTGAAAAAAGAAAAAGAGCAGCGCATGCCGACATGCGGGTAACCAAACCATCACTAAACCTTAACCCCAATCCTATCTCTAATGATGTTCGCAAGAAAGCCCGCCACCATGGATCCCCCCCCTGTCACGTGCTTGTCCTCAGGCTCCAATCCTCTCGCCGCTGCCCCTGAGGTTTCAAAGCTTCTCTTTGGCGGGTACAATGGCAGGTTCTCAGGCTCAATCGCACCCCTGGATGATCCACTTCTACTCCCGCCACTCAACCCCTGTCCGCATTGCGTGTATACCTTGAAAGTGTTGACAGATCAACGAGTCTCGCCCAAATCGACGGCTTTTCCTCTATTTATCTCCTGGAACTTCCCCATTTCGGTTTTTTACTCACTCTCCAGGTCCTATTCTTCGATTTGCGCGCTCCTTTAAGTCGTTTCCTTTCGATATACATGTACCAAGTACATATCACACCATCCCTGTCCCTCTTCCTCCTTTGCCTATCATGGCGATTCCATCAGCGGCAATCTCGAATCGGTCTATTGTGTCCACAATTCTGCACCACCTCTCCGGCATGAAGTACAAGGATCGGAGACAGAATGGACCGGACGAACCTGTTGAGTTTCTGGAATTCCGACCTACGCTGGTCCCAGCGATTTTGGTGAACCGGTTGTGGGCGGATGAGGGCACCGGCATCCTTTGGCGGCGATACCCCCATCTCCCCGCCCTGCGGTGGGTGTCACCCCCTCGAAGGCAGTACTACGCCGATAAGGTTCAACATGTTTTCGTTATGAGTCCGCCAGAAGGTTCCGTTGGTGATTTGGACTATCTAGAGGGTTTGCAGTGGCCGAACTTGAAGAGCTTGGAGTTTGAGGTCGACTTCCAAAGGCATGGGAAACTTTTTGCGCCAATGCTACACGGGTCGCTAGAGCATCTAGAATTGTTTGGAATGCAGAGCGGTGACTCGGAGTACATCTCCAATACAGTATTTCCTGAGCTCTTCGTAAGCTAACCTGGGTCGACAACGTATGCTAGCGTGAATGCTGATCCGTGTAGAAATCTTGCAGTGGCTTGAAACGGATACGCATTGGGCCAGATGTTATTGAAGACGAGAACCCAATTCATACCAACACCCTCTTCGAGCTCCTCGACTCCGTCCCGACCCTAGAGAGTATTGAGGTAAAGGGTGCCAACTTTGTGGATAAGGATGCGCTTTTTGCACGCCTCAGCCAACGTCCTGACTTGCAGAACCTCGAAATCGACCTGGATCCTGGACTAGATCTCCTGCCATTGCTCTCCGGACCAAATGCATTGGCCTCGCCATTTTCTTCACTGAAGCGGGTCCAGCTAATGTGTTACCCGGAAGTCGCGCTGGCATTGCCAGTCCACCTCGGTCTCCTCGAAGAATTCCAGATAGACATTGCGCGCATACCTGACCAGTCTTCAGAAGTTACTGATGTCGATATCATTGATCGTTGCCTCGAAGAGCTTCTGAATTGTCCCAACTTGCGCGCCATCAAGATTGGTGTTGGGCTGTTGGCAGAAGATTTCCCTTCCATATCATCCTACCCGAAACTATCAGGACAGAGTCTCGCAAAACTCGCAGCGGCTTGTTCAAATTTGGAAGATATAAGCATACTCACCGTCGAGCCATTCTCCATTGACGGTTCAAGCATATCCTCCCAAGAGTTTGATGATTTCTGCAAAGCACTACCTCGGCTGCGAAGCATAAACCTCAAACTGCACCCCACGACCGCGACGGCACTTACAAGCACGGCACTTCAAAGCTTGGCGGTCCACTGCCCTGACCTCGAAGTCCTTCGCCTGAAAATCGCCTGCGAGTTACCAGATCTACCAGGCTCCACTGATGCCTTGCAAATACCACTCGACGAACTAACCATTCTCGACACCCACACCCCAGCAGACAGCTCTGAGCCAGCAAGCGCCGTACCAACCGCCTCTCAACCCACAGAAACCACCACCACCACCGCCACCACCACTCCCAACGCGCCCGCCACCACCGTCATACCGCTCTTCCCCAAACTAACTCACCTCGCCCTTTCCCGCCCTTCGACCGCTTTATGCCCCACGAACGACACCTACACCGTTTCCCCCACTGCCTCCTCCTTCTCCACCGCTGCTACCCTCGATCCCTCCACCGAAGAGCTCCTCGTCCGCACTTGGGCGCTCCCTCTCCACACACACTTCCCGCGCATCGAGATACTCGAAGCCTGGGGCGACCACACAGGCCAAGATAACGAATCCCTAAACTACTTCCTCCCACTGGACGAGATCCTCGCTTCGACGTGGGAGTTTCTGAGTGGGGTGGAACAGGATCTTTGGGAGGCTGATGACAACGACGATGACTACGGGTATGAAGATGGTGGGAGGGGTTTTTACGGCGGGGAAGAAGGGTATGGAGAGGAGGATAGTTGGCATACGTTTGACAGTGGAGAGGATTGGGAGAAGGCGAGTTTGATGAATGAGTTTGTTGATGTGAGAGGTGCTGCTGTGGTTAAGGTTTTGGAGTTGTGCGAGGAGGAGGGCGTGGAGGAAGAGGCTTCGCCGGGAGAGTTGATAGCCGGGAAAGAATTGTTCACTGAGGCGGACATTTTGGATCATGTGGAGTATTAGAGGGTTTGAGGGCGTCTCTCTTTTTTTGGGGGGGCAGCATATACACAAGGGAAAAAAGGGAGGCAAAATTGTCAAATGAAGACTTTATGAGCGATGCACATTACGAAAAAAGTAAAGGGTTTGGGAGGGAGGGTAGGATATTTTAGACCGGCATTCCAGCAACGAAAACTTATACACGAGAATAAATGAGCAACGAGAACGATGCTATGGGCGCCGCCCGAAAAGCCAAGTAAGGACAAAAAGCAGTCTATTCTGTATGTACAAGAAGTAAAGTTATGTTATAAGAAGGAGAGAGAGAGAGAGAGCTAGTATAAGAGGAAAAAGTAGTAGGCTAAGAGTTATGTGACCATAACACACGAGAACAAACGAATCACCACGTGTATATGGATACAGAGACACATTTACATAGGCAAGAACCGCACAACTACAATTAATGAAACAATGTCATATTCCAGACTCCAGTAATAGTGTCTGCATTCCATTACCACTCCCTAGCTCCCACACTTTCAATCTCCAGAGGCGTAACAGAATTAATAACCACCACCCCTTCCCAGCTGCAGGAAGAGAAACATGATTCGAGGGAAGGCAATGGTTGAGGAAGAGACGGGTCATCACATTTAGGCGGCGCGAGCGAAGCAAAGACACGACGAGGAATACCGATCACTGAGTGCAATTCCTCACGCTTGCTGACGGAGCCAAGTCGCCCCGCCATCCTCTGTACTCCGTCATGGCCCATATCTTCGCAACTCCAACATCAAAAAGGATCGTGGAGGCGAGAGAGCTGATACTCTGGACCGGGAGTGATTCTGGGTAGGATTTTGCGAAGCCTGGCCTGGACGAAAAGAGTCGAAAACGCCAGCCCAAATCCGCTCGGTCTGGCCATGGTGTTTTGGGTCCTGGCTCGAACGAAGGCATTGGATGAAGTCATTGGACGAAGTCATTGGAATTCATCAGTGGATGGAGGATTCTTTGTAAAATTCTCGTTTAGAACTGCCATAACTCCATAGGTATTAAATGGAGTAAAACCCACGATCCTGGAAATGCACATATGAAATCGGGAACCAGCTTGTGCAAACTTTAGTGACTCTCTGCACATCCATTGGCAGATCTATTAGCTTCGTAGATCCGGATCGGTCCGCATTTCTCCCCGGCAACGGTCTCGCTACCCAGCCCCTTCAAAACTTAAGCAACATTGATATTGACTGGCTTGTGCAGGCCTTCTTGGCTGTTGTTTTCCTATTTTGTGTTTTCTGTTCCTTCAGATGCGCGCACTTGACTTCTTGGAAGACTCGATCGTGTTTGTCTCCGAGAAAATTGAGGGTTCTGCCAGGCCACAGCTCAAGCTATGAGATGTGCTTCACCATGATTATCTCAGTCTATGCTGTGTAGATGGACGTGCTCGATGTTAGAGATTACTGTGGAGGGTAATATACGTGATGAATCGATTGATTGACCAAGGGAGTAGTACTAGATATACATGTTTTATACAAGAAGGCTGTGAGGTGTGTTATGGCACGTGACATCATGGTCGCATGACTCTTGCGCTGGCCCTACTACTTCTTTCTCTGTACACTAGCTCTCTCTCTCTCTTACATACAGAATAGACCAATTTTGTCCTTAGTTGGCTTTTCGGGCTGCTCCCATAGCAAGGTGACACATAACCGTGAATATTTAGCTCCAAATAATCTTTTCATCTGATCTCTGTCCTCGCCGCTCAGCTCCAGTACGGATCTGGGGCTCGAAACCCATGTCTAACATACGATTAGCCTCATCTAGCACAAGGTATTTGATGTTGTGGAAAGAGATGCGACCACGCTCGAAACCCATGTCCAACATACGATCAGCCTCATCTAGCTCAAGGTATTTGATGTTGTGGAGAGAGATGCGACCACGCTCGATCAAATCGACCAAACGACCAGGAGTAGCTACGTCGCTGTCGGGGTTCGGACGACGCATTTGCAATTTGGATTTGTCGAAAAGGTCCATGCCGAACCACGGTCGACGCCCACTTATCCTGTTTTTATGCCGCATTGACAGCGCGTCTGAGCGTTGAAGAAACCTTGAATGGTACGAGGAGGTCCGATCGGTCCCAAGCTGTGAGGCGCACGGTGACCTGACGGTTGTGGTGATAGAGAGGGCCGTGGGGGGTGTTGAGGAGGGGACTTGGAGGCTGAGCGCGACGGAGCGAGGTTGTCAATGAGGATGAATGATATTTTTCCCTCGTTGGTTTGTGTATCTTGACGATGGGATTGTGCTGGTTCGGTCTCGGTGGGTTGAGCACGAAACAGAGAAACATAACAAAAACCATCTACAGATTGCGGTTGAGGTAACCGCCGGATCCTCTTTGTCGAACTTGCTGAAGAAGGTCGTGCCCGTCTGGGGTGGTGGCTTTCTCCAGATGTGTTGCGTTTGCAGGCAAAATTAGCTTCCATCGCGGTTCCCAAATAGGTTGCAAATAGATAGCCAGGGTAGGGACCGCCTAAGTCGCTCCTAGGCCGCTTCTTGGGGAGCGGTAGGGATTCGTCGAGGGTGAACTTCCCAGCTTCCCATGCTTGAACGGCGGTGTGGTAGTGTACGTACAGCGCTACCTGAGCTGGGTGGACTCCGTCTACGATGGTGTAGTGGAGTCCTACACCCTTGCAGATGTCGCGGACGTAGATGCGCGCTGCGTTGATGTGGGCGAAGGACGGTTCGAAAGTGTCGACGCGCAAGGCAAGCAGTGACGCTAAAGAGTCGGTAACCCCCAAGATTTGGCGCAGTCGGAAGAAGCAATAGGCCTCGAGTTGGAGGCTCAAGGCATCCGACACGGACATCTTCTTTGAAGCCATTTTTAAGTCATCTGCGAATCCTCTGCCTCGGGCGCCCAAAAGACAGACAATCAAATTGATAAAGAGGAGGATACAGTAGTCTCAGGGCGATGGGGAGTAGCCGGTGGTAGGAGAGGGTAAGAGGACGGGAGGTGAAGGAGGAGCGGTGTTGGTTTGTTGGTAAGTTTCTTTGATCTCACTGCAGCTCTTGGCGTGGTCTCTGCAAGGTAAGAACGTTGGGACGCCGTTGTAGCTCTCACAGCCTTTGGAGGTACCAGAAGATAGACAGTTGTGAGTTTTGGGCGACCAAGGACATCCGGGTGCCAAACGGGAGGACAGTGGCAAGGGAAGAAGGCAGCGCGCCGGGCCGAAGAAAAGGGGGGTACGTATGTGCCAGCGATATAAAGAATCTCTGATGAAGCAGTTGTGATGGAGGTAATGAGGTTGGAGGGTAGTGTAAAGTTGAAGCAGTGAGGTTGTTGATGTGGTGTGTCAGTGTGGTGGTGTGGTGGTGGGGCGCGAGGAGCAAGAGAGCAGAGGCTGCAGCTAGGCAGCAAAACAAGGGCCCACAGTAAAGGGCAGCCGCGCCAAATCACATAAGGCTACCGAAAACAGGCCAGATCACGTCATAGGCAGTGAGCAGGCTACTGGGAGGAACGCAAAATTAAAGCGGGCAATATAGTGTAGGTCTCTAGCAGATTCGAACCATCCACATCAAAAAAGTATGGCAAAAAGCCAACCACTGCCGAAGCAGTGGCCCAAGCTGAAACCCTTTCGGGTTTTAAACCTTGTAATGTGCTGTGATGTGCTGGGAATGTGCTGAATAGTAAAGAAATGATGTTACTTACGAGTTGTCCAGGCGGGTCTGCTGTTGGTTTCCTGTTGGTTAGTACGGTGGGATCACGGTTTATCATAAATATATAGGACTTTAAATAGCTTGAGGGGATATGTATCATGTTGAAAGAGGGGATGTAACTGTGTGAAGTTGGACTAAATCGTGGCTTCCTAAACGAGAAGTCACTGTAGCCTGTAGCTAGACTGGTATGGTCACATAGAGCAGGAGTGAGAGCAGGTAAACACGGCAATTGCACTTCTGCTTGCCGTAATAGCGGAAACATAGTACGAGAGAAATTCAGTGTCTTATTACGCTCCCAAATATGTTCTCCTATGCGATATTGTCAGTTTACGTGGAATTATGAGAAAACTCGCACGGAACTATACATGTAGGTGGCTCTAATTTGCTATAGGTACCCAGCCGTATCCGGCTTTGAATAAGGTAGGTCACTTGACACTCATGGAAGGAGAAACAAAACGGATGCTCAATCGACAGGGATAAAATGCTCCAACCTCGTCGGTTCTGGCAAAATTCATTCAGCAACTGATCATTGTAGGAAGCCCACCCATCTTCGTTGACCCCAATTACAATTTGGAGAGCATATCCTTTACTCAATGATCTCTTGCATATGTATTCAACCAACAACATTTTCCAGAATTGAGTGAGCCTTATTCCTATGCTTATCGACGCTGTCAGTGGGCAATCAAGTGATAATCGAACTGCCCCAATCTCGGCATGTGCATTTCATTGATAACCCTGAAACGAATTTTGAACACAAAACGCCCCTCAATCCGTTTCTCGTTGCTAGATTTGGCGGGAAAACATCTGCTGGGTTACTCTCTCACAGTGAGACGTCATTCTCGGGGGCTTGCGGCGATGATGGAAAGTGTACACACAGTGGATGGTAAAGCGTGAAACATGATACAATACGCCCAAATATCGTATGTTAAAGGGGAGACACAATGCAAGGCAACAAAGCGACGTACAGAATATGGACATAGAGAGAATTGCACAATGGGAAGGGACGCCTACCTGCGCGATTGCCGTGATCGCTTCCTTTCAACTCCATTGCCCATTGGGTCGTATCCCTAGCAACATGTAGCATGTTTTTCGTCCTCAGTATGGCTGTTGGCCTGCGGAAAACGAAACCCAACTCGATCGCCCGCATTCCGGGATGTTGCATGGACTTGAAGAGTTGCAGATGACATGTTGATCGGAGGGTTTTACAAAATGTTCACAATGAGTACTCCACAATCCAAACCAAACATACAATTGCCGAGCTACCTGTTTCATATGCCGACGTCAAAGCATTCCAGACCGTTGGGAGAAACCTAGAGGGCTACATCGACCGTCAGCAGAAAGTCTGACCTGAACCAAGTGCCAACATAAGTATGCATCTATTAGCTTTGGTTTCCTTTCTCACTCAGCATATATTTGTATATTCACCCCGCCTTTTTTGATATGCCCGTGCGTGGCACGTCTGAAGATGCTATGAGCTGCTTCCGACAATCCCAATCCACACGTATGAGCAAATGCGTGTTCCGCATTGTCCATAAGCTCGTGGCGCGGAGAGTGTTTCTCTGTTGGGGTGCACGTGGTAGGCAGACAGAAGAAACCAGTGAGCTATCCAACCGGAGACAGACCCTTTCCCCCCAGACTGCCATTTGCTAAGTCTTCTGTATAGGAAAGCTCCAATCGCTTCTGTGATGGCTCACTCAGCCCAGCCACGAAGCTGGAAAACCCCTCGGATTTCAGCACTTTGAAAACCTATGCTCCCTAGCAGGGTGCTTGGTTATGTCATAGTTCCCAGAAATCGGTATGTTTGTAGGCTCAGGCTTCGCGTATTGGGTGTTCGGTGGGAATGCCAGACCGCAACGGCAAAGGCAAGGACAGCGCGAAGGGAGATCATGGCAGGGCTTCGGGGGAAAGAAGGAAACGGCGGGTACGTGGGCTGCGCAGCGACTAGGAGGACGACGAAACGGTGAACGGGAGGCAGCGCGATCGAGGGGAGGGCGGCGAAGCGGCGAGAGGAAGCTACATGGCAGCGGACAGTTCAGCGATAGAGATGAGGTCGAAAAGAACTGCGGGAGCAACGACGTAGTCACAGGAAGGGCTCGGCGGAGAAGAAGGTAGTATGGTGGTGGTGGGGAAAGAGACGCAGTGGCAAAGAGCAAAGCCCCGTGGGAAGAGTAGTGCAACGGCGGCGGTAACAACGCGGCGAGAAGGCTGCAGCGGTATGAAATTGCTTTCTTCGAGCTTTTGAAACGAGTCGGACAACGAGTCGCACTGGGAAAATTGTGGGGGGCGTGAAAATATCGAGGTGGGAGGAGCTCGCCAGCAGACCAGCCTCGAGCAGCGCCAACGGCGAGGATGTCTACAGCAAGTCTCTCCACCTGCAAGCTCGAGAAATATGACAAAAGGAAAGTGAAAAGAAATATGAAAGGGCAATATGGATGGTCAACTACATCCTGCAAAGAGTGATTGGGCCTGCCTACCCTGAAGCGTTTGCAACGGCACAGCGGCGCCCAACGGCCACGGATACGCCCACCGCAAGGCGCTGTGGGCGGCAGCACGCTCAACACCAAAGGTTCCCGAGATACATGGCTATCAAATATGTTATATCGTATGAAACAATGCAAGGAGCAAGCCGTCATTTCTATGTACAAGGGAAGCAATGCCCGTAGAGCATTCCGCATCACATCGCCAACACTGAGCCAGACGGAGCTCCACCAGCATGCTATGCCACCAAGGCACCAACAACAGCACGCACAAACAAAAAAAGCACACAATAAAAACACCAATTCTTCCTCAAGCACACAGCCAAAGCCATGAGACTCAATGAAAAAGGTGTACACGCACTGTGTACGGTTTATGAAAACAAAAAGTATGGGAAATTGCTGGCCCAGGGTTGGTCAGACCCGATGTAGGACCCAATCCCTAGCTGGGGTGGCAGCCCAGGATGTATCGGTGTATGGAGAAGAAGAAAAGAGGGTGGACGGGGAGGAGAGGGCTTTATATACTGCCTCTCCTGGTCTTGGCACGTGATTTTGATCAGTCAGCACCAGCAGGCTTGGCTCCGTGAGGCGATGGGGTACCAGCTGCTGCCTGTTGCTCACATAATCTTGCTTCGGCTGATTGGACGCACAGAGTGAAGGGAATTTTTGATTGGGTGTGAACGGGAGCTGTCAAGAATCTGGTTTGGTGAGACAGGAGTGAGAGTGATGTGGGCGCCTCTATCTACGTAGGCATGCTTCTTATGGAAATAGCTCATGTACTCAGTATGATTGTCAAGGTTTCAAACTTTCTGGAAGAGTGAATTGGTGTGATGCTCTGAACTGCTGGGTTGTTGTCATCGTTTGATATGTTGGAGCGCCCTGCGCTTGTTGATTTCCAGAAACAAACACTACCCTGCGAGTAGTACCATCGTGAAACAACTCAGGTAAAACTTGGGTTTTTTCCTTTGACTGGAGTGATTCCCCTCATCATTCGGCAAGGCCATTAACTGAGATTGATTTCAACAAAGCTGTTTTTTTTTAAACTAAATTTGCACGTAGTTCCGGTATTCAAGGTTTGATGCAAGGAAAGATGGTGGCCTCAAAGGAGTCTCTCCTGGTAGTACAAGGCTGATCAAAGTGTTGAACAATGTAACCTTTGTCAATGGACAGTGGAATCTTTCAATTTCATGGGTCTTGACGCATCAATGTTGGATGGGAACGTGGTAAAGTATAAAAATCATTGCTATTGCTATGAAAACATGCTTTTTTTATCCTGCGCTTCCACACACCTTCAACATACCATGTGCACAATCAATCATGACTTGCGCCACTTTGTCATATCCAGTCGAAGACGCCCAAATCCTATCCCATTACAATATTTAGTGAAAGAAGAGCAGAGAATGGAGAAAGAAAAGCCCGGGAAAGTTGTCCGGAGATAATACAAATGAATCTGTGGAGGATGTCTCTGGCACCGACTTGATCGATACCCCAGAGGTGACCCTTTCACAAGGGATGGATGTTAGATCTGGACACAGGCTGGTATTAGGGAGTTGCCTTAAGTGGCGCGACTCTGAGGCTGAGGAGTGTAGGAATTGTCGCCGGTAGGTAGATACCAAACCAATGTTATCGAAGTAGGTTCTGAGTAGCTTCTGGATCTTCTCGGAGGCATGTTTCTTTTTTAAGTTAACAGCTCGCATGTGTGGGCTGTTTGGACTGGGTGTCAGTAGAGCTGTTAGTTGAGCCGAGGATTCCGTGTTGCGCAACTTTCTCTCGAACCAAGCCTCCGGGGACAGACAGGTAGCGGGAATATAGGAGGTCCGCTCGGGAGACACATTCACGGCAGATGATTGCAT
>KZ805374.1:66544-84208 GCA_003073855.1 Periconia macrospinosa
GGGGGGAGTGGGAAGAGTCAGGGCTGAAGTGCTTCCCACTCCCCTCATTTCCCACCACCAAGATGATGAGCAACTCGACTATCACCATGGAGCGTTGCGGTCTCATCTGAGTGCGCGATAGCTCGCCCATCCCCGCCTGTCTGTCCCGCAGACGTCGCTTTACGTTGTTCATCTCTTGTCCTCGTCTCGTCTCGTCCTGACCGCCGCTACGACCACCACGTTTGCCTAAATCCCTTTGTATCTGTCCGCCTCCGTCGCCGCTTGCCACCTCTGGTGCCTCTGGTGCCTGTGCCTGCGCGACTCATCTTGAGCAAACCGGCCTTGTGATTCATTCATCTATCGCTCGTGCCTCCTTTCATGGATTGCTAGAAGCAAAATGATAGAGAATTTTCCTCCAGTAATGGACACTGTCCACTCCGCTGGCCACCGTCAAAAACCCAAGCACAAGCGCACCGAGACTAGGTGGCTGGCGGAGTGGACAGAATGATCGTTGAGTATGCCCGTGGAGGAGTCTAGCCAAAACTGGGACAAGCGGACCAAAGGCTGCGAAGCTGAGCAGCGCGCGAACGAGATCCAGCTCAGGAAAGTTAGAAAAGAGACGGATAGTATCAAGAAGGACAAAGCCAAAGAAGAAGATGAGCTCCTTCGTATCCAAAAAAGCTGGCAAATTTGGAGATTGAGTTGACGAAGAAGGAGTCGGAAGTGGAAAAGATTGAGGGAAATCGGGAAAATCTCCAGAGGCAGATGAGGACATGAAGAACCGTCTTCCACGGTCTATCACTACCATCGAATGGGGTGACACATTCTCGAGTGTCCACTGCCGTGGCATTCTTAACCTTCTCTTTCCATGTACGGTTTTGAAGTGCGCACTTTACCGAAGATCCACAACCTCCGCAATGAATTCCCCACAAAGGACAGTGTGGGCATTGGTTATAATGTAACCGAAGACGGAAAGGATATAGCCAAATTCAACAAGCCCATGCGACAGATTCTAATGTCTTCCGGTTATACCACCTTCACAGGAGAAAAGGAATGAGTCTTCACAACCATCGCAGCTTGACGGCTTCCTCAAGGCTCACTGCCAATATGGCGTTGGTTCTCTTCTGTGACGGAACGAACCACCGAACAAAGTACCTCGCACGAGAGAACGGTTGGAAGGTTTCCGGTTGCGTTCCAGCTTGAACTCGGGTGGTATGTGACAATCATGTCGATGCTGGTGCTACGTTGATCAGCAAGAATGAGAGCATCATGCCTGATGGTAAGACAGACTGTTCAATGGCATGGCAATGCAGATACCCATCGTTCATCCGGTAGAACTGCAGAAAACAGCAAGGCTCAAAATTCGTTAATTTCCACCGGAGCGACTTGAGAGTCAAAGTCGAGACGAAAGACGCCAGAGGAACATAGTCCGCAACACGTCACATCCCAACCAACTCCGAGATGATCGTCTTCATTGGTCCAGAGATTATGGTGGACAATTCTCCTTCGGTTGGAACAGGGGCAGCGATGCTCTGGGTCTGTTCGTATCACGTGGGAGGCAAGGTCGATATGGTATATGGAAGAGTCGGTGTAGCGGAGAATTCGGGAGTAGCGATATGTCATCGTGGACATCCGTAGATAAGGAAGATTGGACTGGCTTGATCGTTGAAGGAAGGGAAGAATCCCTGGATACATTATGAACTGCGGGGTGTATTTGTCGCAGCGTAGATGTAAGTGGCAGTCCGAGGTTCGTTCGAAGACCGAAACATGCTGACGTTCAACAGAGACATAGCGCAATAGAATCAGAACAGTAACGAAAGCCGACGTCTGCCTCATACCGTGCGGGTGTTGTATAGAGTGGATGACAGAATTCTTGTGACTGGAACCGCGATGATGTCGGTCGCGATAAAAGCAGAGCTGACTAGGGATTTACAGTCGCAATTTCAGGTGAGTGGCGTGATTGGAAGTCGCCATTGAGAAGGGTGAGGAACGCCATCAACGCAATCGGGCCACCGGGCATCGGTTCGGACAAGATGGTCACTATTTTCCGGGTACCACTGCGAGGAATTCCGATACCTCAGGTCGGCAACGTGCATTGGCTACCGACAATCGAGAAACATGCCATCGGTAAGTTTCACACCATGTCCTTCTCGCCTGCCAAATGTATTCGGAGTTTGCTAATGTGTGCTATACGAGGGACTTCGGACCGGACGTGGGTCGATGCGACGAGACCGAAAATATCGAGTGGGAGTTTCGATGCGACAAAGTATTGCTAGGAGGGATCTATATCTGCTCCATGTCAGTGTCAACGATCAACATGATATTTCCAGATGCAGCGGCAAATCAGCGAAGTTTGGCTGCCCCACATATATCGGATGTTCGATCGCCGTGACCTCAAAAAGACCACTGCAGACAGCACGAGACGCCGGAATACAAAGGACGTTGAGCCAAAATCTTTTCTGGTGGAAGCCAAGGCATCTAATGGCGGAATGACGACGACTCGAGAGCTTGCCGAGAAGACAGTGGAGAACCCGACTCTTCCCGCAGCCATCAGTAAAAGGACTGTGCTACCCTCAGCCCATGTCGGGATGTTTCCTCAATGCCGTTCGATCCCCGACCGATTTCTGGTTATTCGCACGTCATGTTTTTCCCTCCGAACTGCACCACCACCGGTATACTTGCCTCAATTTGTGTGCAGGAATCAAAACCACAGCGATGCGCACCATCCCATTTGGCAGATGGGTAGTGGCAAGAAGGAAAGAGGGGAAGATGGAAAAGGAAATATGCAAGCCTACCTTTCATTGGTTGTTCGCGCGACTGCTCGCATTGTGTATTCCAGGGCGAAAAGCACGCCGACGAGATTGATTCGATTCGAAAGGTGGACCGCGAATTTACTTGACCGACGTCCAAGAGTTTTCCTGGTAGGAGCATTGCTGGTGGTTGGAATCAGCGCGTCTTGATCGTCGGCACCTACTCTCAATGTTACGGGTAGCCCAGACAGCAGGGCGAATATTGTTCGAGATGTTGTCGCTGGCAACGACGCCGCACCTTTGGCAGAGGCACTGGCAATGTAAAGGGAAAGAAAGAGATGCATCTCGGAAAGGGAAAAGAACTTACGCTGATTGTGGTGCGATGCAGAAGCCCTGCAGGTGTGCTTCACGTGGAAACATGTTTGTCAGATGGGGTGTACTGTGAGAAGGACACTCCGTAGCTGGAGCTCTACGAGGGAGTCTGGTCTGTCAGCGAAAGGCTCTTGCAGAGTGCCTTGTCTTTCAGGTGCGCTTGCCTGTGAACGCGGCCCGAGCCAAATCCAGCATGCATTGCCCGATATTGCGAGCTCACGGCAGGCATAAGGAGAAAGATAAAAACAGAGAGTCTGAAGTTCACTGTCTTTGCCAAGGCAGAGAGAGCCAGATATCCGGCAGCAAAACGGTTTCAACGTGTGGTGTTTAGGAAGCGGCGGGGTGATTTGGCCGGCGCGCGAGCGACGACGGCAACCATGCGCCAGCAGCGGCACCTGGAATATATTGCGGGCGTTCAAGAGGGAGAGAAGAGTATGAGAATGCTCCTGCAGCTTACCTGAAGTCGAATCATGGTGTTGTTGTCCGTCGTGGGGCCCGGAGGCTCTTCGCCGCTGCCTGTCCTGCAAAGGCTTTCACCACCACAACCGCTGGCGATGGAAGGCTGACGAGACAGGTATCATGGGGATATTGAAAAGAAGGAGAAGAAGATGGGCATCACGAGACAGCGTACAAGAGACAAGCCAAAGCGTGAAGGTATGGGAGGGGGTTGACGTGTGTGTAGCGACGGAGAGCGGAAGCCAAGGGCGTCGCTGGTCGTGGAAGCGGCCATGGACGCTAGTGGCTGGCTTCACCTTATTCCACCACCACCACCACCACCCTCATCAAGTCAGCAAATAGGTCCGTGCGTAGCACGACGACTCGGATAATTGCTGCGACGAGAAAGGCGGGGTGAAGGAGCACGCGCGTTGCCATCGCAGGTCGTTATAACGCTGCCTTCCGAATGCCGCTGCTACATTACATTGTGAAGGATTATGAGGTACTTTGGGCTTTGTCTTCGAGCTGCATGTCTCGAGATTCTCGAGGGCAGCATACATTTACTCGAAGAAAGAGCAGTACTTGATGCTCAGTTGCTCTACATTCACGATGGCCTCCTTCCACCGCCTTATCCTCGCCGACTTGATGCCCAGTGGGTCTTACTCTCACCATCTCTAAGTCGGTGAGATAAATTAGAAGTTACTCCTGCAACATCTTGAGATGGTCTGGAATAGTATCGGTGAGCTTCCGCGGAAGCGTTTCTTCACATCGTCAAAGACATATGCTTTGTGCCTATTTCTCCACAACACCCATCTCTCGAAGCGCAGCAAGCTCAGCAATTCCAACAGTCGAATACGGGAGATGTCCTCGATGCGGTTATTTTGCATGCTCTTCCGTTCATTCAAGCATAAATCGTCTGAATCATCGGGCGAAAGGTTTGTTACACGTACATGTTTTTGTTCGACTCGGACGAGTTTGATCGGCGCAAACACTCACCGCGCATCCCCATCTCGAGGTCAACTGCAAATATATGTGCAAGCCTATAATTCTCTGGGAAATTTTGTAAAACCTATGGGCATTTGTATTCAGAAATAGAGATCTGTTGCAGTTACTTGGTATTAAAGATAGCGTGTTCCGCAATTAGGGATGCTCGACTCGTGAATTTGCAAAAGCGCTCGCCGCAACATCGACCCCTCAGTTGCGATTATTGAGATTTTGGATAGAACAATCGGTTTTTATAGCCTCATTTAATATATAGAGTAATGAAAGATCAATTTTCAGGTCTTTTGTGTGCTCCGCAAATGCAGGTGGGGATATAAGCGTCAAATTTCGGGCGCGAATAAAGCGAATTTTATTATAACCTCTATCAAGTTGAAAAATTGTCAGCACCACCACACCGATTTTTATGCCTCAAAAAGCTCATAAACATGAATATTAAGATAGGCGCGACATTGTTTTCTTTTTATTGGATATAAACACGGGATGTGGTGTGCATGCACAAAGATATATGTGTCAAATCCATAGAAATACATGCTCAGCGTGGATGAAGTGAAGTGGGAACCAACCAATCAACATCCTGCATATATGCGCACGGCTCATGGATGTACAGCATTTGTTCCCTGCGGCGCGAGATGATAATTACCCCCTGATTATACCAAAAATACAAATTCTTGAATGTATGGATCTCATCCTAAAGCCAACACCCGCTGTCTAGAACAGGAAATGCATGATATCACTTGCCGCCAAGACAGTTTACATCACGTGAGCAACGCGACTTCCTCGCGTCAAAAACAAAGGGCGAGAGCGACAGCCGGTCCGTGCGCACCCCCCCGAAGCGCTCCCCCGCGTTTTCGCCGCCCTCCCGCCGATTGTCCAACCTCACCAGTACCAACAAAACACCACAAAACATCCATAACACGCAACGAATCGCCCTTTTTTCAGGCTGTCTCATGCCCACAAACAGTATCAATTGCACCCTCCTTCGATTTCTCCTACAAAATATTCCGCCTCCCGCCCCGCCCATGGGCATGCCTCGTCCTCCCCGCCCCGACACTCGCGCCGCGCACCTCCATGTCCGCAAAAACCTTCGATATCCTGGTCCTTTCGTCCTCTCCGCCTGCGTCTTCGCCCATTGATAGCCGCAATGCCGTTACAACATCATCGTCGTCGCGCCGTCGCGTGATCTCGTCATTCGCGTTCTCGCCACCACCTCCGGCGCTAAAAGACGATGAGAAGAGGAAACAAAGAGTGCTGGTATCTGGGTCGAGAGCTGCGGCTATCCCGGAGACGGCGAGGAGGGGGTTTATGAGTGCGAGGTGTTTGGTTGAAGAGGGGAATGGGGAGGGTTTGGAGGGTGGGGTGGCCTTGGACAATACGGAAACGGAACAGGTGGAGGAAGGGAAGGAAAAAGAGGAAGAGAAGAAGGTGGTTAAAACTAGGAAAAAACGGACGAAGAAGAGCGAGCCGGTTGTTATTGAGGATAGTGAGGGCCTGGAAGAGATTGTGGAAGATCCGAAACCGAAACCGAAACCGAGGGGGCGTAAGAAGAAGGAGGATGGGGATGCGCCGCCGAAGAGGTTGAGGAAGAAGAAGGAGGAGGAGGAAGAGATACCTGTTTATGTTGCTTCGTCGCACTTTGGAGGGGCCGCAGCCGCAACTGCAACTGTAACTGCAAGTGCAAGTGCAACTGCTGCTGCTGCTGCTGGCGATGGGGATATTGTTGTCGCAGAGCGCGAGGAGGACATACCCGTTGCTGTGGAATCTAAGGCGAAAGAGACGAAGGTCGCAAAAACCCGGAAACTAAGAGTGAAGAAGGCAGACAAGGTTGAGGGCGAGTCAGCTGCAGCACCGAAGAAAGCGAGAGTCACGAAGCCGAAGGCAGCAAAGGCAAAACACAAGTCTGCTGAGGTGGTGTCTTCCCACTTCCAGAAGGAGGCGCAAGACAAGGCCGCGGAAAAAGCACAGGAAGAAGTACCAGCGCTTGAACTACCTCCCTCCGCCCAGGACATCACAACAGACAATGGTTCAATATGGAATGTGCCATCCAGCCCGAACACCAAGGATAGCCGCGCGCCGAAGCATCGCCCTCCGGATAATGTTCACGAGCCATTGGAGCTGGATGAAGCTGTTGCCCGCAGATTTCAATGGACGCCGCCCAGAGATACAAAAGCCCAGATCGCCCAACCCGGTTCATCTAGCAAGGAAAATACTCCCGCTGTTGCAGAGAAAAGTACCAGCGGCTTCACGAGCCTGCTCTCAGGTTTCTCGTATGCGCACGCTCAGGTGATACCCGACCCCGCTGCATCGTCCACGGCTGAATCGCGGACCATTACAAAACGCAGGCGGGTCGAGCTCATTGATGTGCCAGGCAATCAAGCCGCATCGCGCCAGTCATCCCCAGAGAAAGGCAAAGCTCCAAAGAAGAAAGCGCGTACCATCACCGACCTTGTCACCGAACAGTATGCACCGAAGGATGCTGAGACTGAACCGGAACCGGCAGTCATCACAAGTAATTTCTTCTCCCCACGCACCGCTACAACCACGACAAAGTTGCCGCTGAATGACACCACCAATACCACCGCTGCCAAACCGGCCAGAAAGAAGCGCACATCTTCCAAGCCTAGCTCAGAGAATGGCGAAACAAAAAAGAAAACCAGGGCCAAGTCATCGAGGGCAGCCGCCAAACCCGCCAAACCGAAGTTGGTGATGGAGAAGCTGCTGAGCCCATCCTCCGCACTTTTGAAGATGAACAAACAGGACATATTGTTCGGCACCTCCAGCCAGCTCGCCCTCGACGAATCACCAACCATTGTGCGGCAGATACAACGCGCCATGATGGAATCCGAACAGGATGCCTTGCTCTTCCAAGGCTTCAGCGATGACGACTCTCCGCGCACCAAACCGTGGCCGCGGTTGATGAAGATTGAAGGCAGGCGAGGGTTGTGGAATGCAAGCTCAAGAGATGAGGCTGGAGATCTTCTGGAGAAGCAGAGCGATGTTTACCTTCCTGAACCTGATCGCACTCAAGATATTCCACTTCTGCTCGATGGATCTGTTGACGATGCTAGTAGCCCTTTCCTTAACATTGATGACTTGCCACCGCCGCCTGCAAAAACACCCATCCCGACCGCAGAACCTCCCACAATCCAGCTCTCTTCTGATCTACCTACTCCGCCAGATACCCTTCCCGACGAACCTCTCCCTGCCCAAACGGGTAACGATGATTCATTTGCTCACATTGACGATTTCCTCCAGGAGCCCCCGCCGTCGAACCAGAATGTTGAGTCTAGCTTTGCGCATATTGATGATTTTGCACTGCCAACACCGCAAGTCTCTGTCTCCCTATCTAAGACTATGCCTGATACCTACTCGACTGGGTCTCCGAAGAAGCGTCCTGGACGACCCGCAAAGAATGCCTTTGTCCTATCTCGCATTCCTGCATCTGCGCCAGCACCGCCCACAAGCACACACATACCAAGAACAAAGCCGCCCTCCACGGCCGGGCCAAGCACACCGAGCAGAAAAGAGCGGTTCATTCATATCGAAGAAATCCTCGACTCCGAAGACGACGAAGCGCTCTCACCCACTCCACCGCGCACCCGCAGACTAAAAGACTCGCCGCCCCTCCCTCTCGTCTCGCTCTCCGCCACCGCTGCCCTCGATCCACACACCGCATTCGCAAAGCCGCCGCCGACTCGGGCTAAAGTATCCAACAAATCCAAAGCCAAAGATAGCTCCGATGAGCTACCGCCAGTTCCCATCCTCCGCACCCAGTCATCACATCTCCAGTTCATGACCATAAAACCAACGCTCTTCCCGCAGATCACATCCCTCATCCGCTCCCTCCCACCAACAACAGACCCCACCCGTCCCTCCTGGCACGAAAAGATCCTCATGTACGACCCCATCGTCCTCGAAGACCTGACCGCATTCCTCAATAGCCACCCGCAGATGCGGACGTATAGGCGAGCGACGCAGAAGCAGGTCAAGGCGTGGAACAAGCATTTGCAAAGTATTGGCGAGGAGAAACTCAAGGATCTTGACAATGGCGTCGATGATGTTGGCGAGGATGGAGGTGGAGGTGAGGTTGGTGATGAAGGAGATGAAGAGATATATGCGATACACAAGGAACTCGAGACGTGGATGGTGCAGAAGTGGTGTGAGGAGATGAGCATTTGTTGCGTGTTGAGGGAGAAGCAGGGACGTGGCGGCGTGAGGAAGGGTCTTTATTGACCGCGTTTTGAAGAAGTACTTTGATTATGAAGTTGATGGAAGATCTCTCTCTGCATTTCTCGTGATTTTGTTAGACCCCGTTCGTCAACTGAATTTTCGATTTAGTTGATTCTGTGCCGCCCTTCTTTATTTTTTTTGGAACTTGAGATGCTCTCTTTTTGTCTTTCCCCAAATATTGACTTGTCATTGTTGTACACTCACCCCAACTTTTTTTTTTTCACTGACTGACCCAGCAAGCGTCCTTAAAACCGCAACAACCCACCCCCGTCTTCCCCCCTTTTTATCCCACCCCAATTCTTACTTTAGTTGCTACCAACGCAGCAACATCGTCGTCCCTACCACGCCTCACATCGTCGCAAAAGCACAGTCTATTCACCACCATCCCATCTCATCCCATCTCTTCTCTCCCTGCATAACCCATTATTCCACCACCGCCAAAGAAGCGTAGGCATTGCAGCGTTGCGCTGATTATTCCCGAAATAGGAATTCTCGTTTTGTCGGACGGGTTGCGTTGAATGCGAATATACTAACTAGATTTTAGAGGGTATGGATGCTAGGTTTGGGGGGAGTTGGGGAGGGGGTGGTTGTGTGGTGATGTGTTGATGTGGATGTGGATGGGGGTAAGGGGGTAAGGGGGTAAGGGGGTAAGGGGGTAAGGGGGTAAGGGTTGAGTAGAGGAAGGGGGGTGATGGTGGGGAAGAAGAGGAAGAAGAGGCGGAGGAGGAGGAGGAAGAGGAGGAGGAGGAATAACAAACACCAACGCTGCACAAGAACATCGAACACGCACAAGTTCCCAAGGCGCCCCGAGGATATTATTGGATACACGCGCGCGCGAAATGTGAGCTCTGGAAGATTGGGTTGGTGTGTATCGACTACGGATGTTCGAAACGGAATGCTTGACGAGGTCGATAGATGCGGGTGTGAGGATGTGGAAGGGATGTTGGGTTGATTAGGAACACTGCAGTGGGATGTGATAGCCGTGGGTGAATGTTTGATGAGGGATATGGTAAGGTTTGAAGTGGTAGGGTATGACGGTGGAGCGTGTTGGAAGCTAAGATCAAATCTAGGAACGAGGATATGGACCTATGATGCTGCTAAAGCCCACAGCTCTCTCCCCGTTATCTATCTTGGTATTCTAGTACTTGGATTATTGTTACAACAATAATTTGACTTCTAAATTCACACCATCGTACGTTACAGGGGCGTCTTGTCATTCACATTCGACGACCCTGCGATTCTTCGGTCCGATTCTATCCCTTGGAAAGAATTTGATTGAATCCATCTTTTTTTTCTCCACCGACTATGCCATCCTTGGGATCACCTACCATACAAGATTGAAACGCGAAGGAGCGAAGTACGAGAAAGCCAAATTAGATTGCCATAACTCAAACTTCATTGAACTCATCGTGCTACTACCAAAGCCATCCAAATCTAGACTCCCTTGACGTTGGCTCCATTTAAACTCCCGAGGGAAAAAATTACTTGGCTTATCACCCTTGGATATTGTCTCTTTTTGTAGCCCAATTAATTGGTGCGCTGGACCACTTTGTTCGCTCGATTCTCCGGATAGTCTAATCACTCCAGGTAGCCCTGACACTCTTCTCTACTTCATTCACAAAAATGATCCGGCTTAGAGCTAGGCGCGATTCTGAAGAGCTAATGCAATTTTATAAAGCCAGATTATTGCACTCCAACCGTCTAGATACCCACCTTCCTACACTCTCAGCCTTTTTGAGTCTGAGGAAAGGAAGCTCACCTCCACGCATACTACTTTGGTCTAATACCTATGTCCGTTTGCAATCTTCAACCCAGTTTTGCGCTGTTAAGATGGGAAGATGGACCTTGCGAACTTTTATCCGCTCCCTGCCTGGACTGCAAAACCTAAAATCGAGCGAACTTCTGACGAGCAAACAATAGAGTGGATCAATCATGACACTGTCCCTGCAATCTAATAGGTCTCCTCTTTTCGCATTCTTCTTCCCCGAACCTGCGATAAAGAAATCTGGATTCTTTATCTGTATATGCTACTACGACTCTATATCTATACCACGAGATTCGAAACACAGGACTGATCCAGATTGATTCATCCAGTCGTCACTTATACTTGAAACTGCACATTCTTCCCCACATCCATCCGTATCAATACCAGAAAAACAAGCCACAGACTGTCCTTCCACCTACGCTGTTACTGTTGATGCCTCTTATTTCTATGCCCTACTGGACGAAACAAAGGCTCGTTGACTCAGTTTCACGCTCCTGATACGGTGAGATGGAGGTAGCCAGCTGATTCAAGCATGGTCCCTTCAATTAGGCGGTCAAGTTGTATTATCGAGAGCTTAAACGCGCATATCAGAACCGCACCAAGTCCTCTGCTTTTCCTGTCAGCGGCCACGTCGTCGAAAATTCTTCCCAGTTTGCATGAATCCGGGAACCAGGTTGGCCGTTTCTTGCATCACTGAATGCCGCTTAAAGGCGCCAAATCGTATGTGCGATTTAAGGAGATCGAGGATAGCAACCGCAGCATCAAGCCCAGTCAGGAAAAGCTGGATGCCACGGTGGGACAGGGGCAGATCGCCCTTTCCAAAAGTCTGGATCGATAGGTCTCCTCTCGCGGAGATCACGACAGACACGAATCTTCGCGGCATCCTACACATCTACAGCTCGTCGTCATCAAGCACGAACCCATCAGCTCCATCATCTTTTGATTAACGGCTTTGACAGTGTCTCAGTATGCAACAGCGACCTTCTCGGGCAAAGCGTTGCGCGCAAGGCGATACTTGGCTCCAAACATCACAGCATCAAACCATCAAGTCAAGGTATTCCATTTAATCTACTTCTCCCTCTCCCTCCCCACTTCGCCACGCATACAGATGTGCGTGTCTATTATCCAGCAGTAACCCGTAGTTGCAGTAGCCCCGTCTTTCCCCTCCTCACACTGCTCTCCCTCTAAACCCTTCCTCCCAAAAGCCCACCTACGCCCACAGCCGCCGCAACCGCCAAAATCCAGGGTATGTTGAGCCCAAATCGCGCGAAATCATCCAGATCGAAGTCTTCGACGGGAAGGAGGAGCCTGTACGAGAGGAA
The DNA here is from genome assembly GCA_003073855.1 of Periconia macrospinosa. Classification (NCBI taxonomy): domain Eukaryota; kingdom Fungi; phylum Ascomycota; class Dothideomycetes; order Pleosporales; family Periconiaceae; genus Periconia; species Periconia macrospinosa. The sequence continues at coordinate 78,397 of KZ805374.1, forward strand.
GGTCTCGACTGGGGTGGTGAGGTTGGTGGTAGGAAGCATGGCGGTGTTTTTGTTTTTGTTTTTCTTGTTGCTGTTGATGGTGGTGATAGTGGTAGGTGTGATGCTGCAAGAAGCAGAATTGGATCGTTGGGTGAGCTGATGGTGGTGATGTGAGTGAGAGAGATCTGGGGGAAGGTCTTAAGGTAAAGGAAGACTACATAAGGATGCGGATGGATAGGTGAAGGTGGATTGTAGGTGAGTGGCGACGCGACGTGGAGCGACTGGGGTGAGAAACTGGCTTCACTTAAATTTTACTTGTTGATTGGGAGCGAGGGAGAGGGATTGGTGTGGGGATATGTCTTTGCCGTTTTGAAGGGTCGGAGGAGATGGGGCAAAAGGTGGAAATGGAGAAGAATGGTCAAAACGAAGACACTGTTGTATTAGAATACCGACATCAAGGCACAATATGGGCGTACTTGGGGCTTGCTTACCTCTTCCATAGCTATTTGCTAGCAGTGAAAGAACAAAGTGAAGTTCCGAATATCGAGGGAATATATCGAATACCTCACACACATCACGCAAACTGAAGTATTCGCGCCTTGGAAAGTAGTTAAATATGCGAATAGACGGCCATATTTCTCAGCAGTGACTTCAGATACGTTTGAGGACGTCTCTTTGTGAAGGGTGGATGAGGCTTTTACTTGTGCTATGTGCCTCCCGGGCCTGGTGTTCTGGGTGGGAATACAGACTGCTACACTACTCAAAGCCGATGCACATGAGAAGCCAACAAAAACCGAAAGGGGAGGATCTGGAAAACTCGCTCTTGTAGTTCCATACCTTCTATCGGAAAGGTCGGGCGGGATTCAAAATGGAGGTGGGGGTGGGCCGCAGTGGCCCTGAGCATGTGCGATATGTTCACTTCAGAGTTTCGCGCCTCAAGTATATCAAAATTCTCTTTCATTTGGTGCAGAGAGAAAAAGGCGTGCAAGTGATATCATCGCAGAGCAGCTGTCATCGTGCCTGGTGTAGAGAGCTATGGGCTTCATTGCTGCATTTCACCCCATTTCACTGCCAGTCAATGTTTGCACGCTATACATGTTTCTACAAGCATTCAGCTGCATAACAGAGAATTTACGCGTACCAAAAGTATAGGACACAAACAAGACAGCTGCCACTACAATACTGCCCCTGTGAAACGTCACTGACAATAAGCCGCCTTGCAGGTGCCCCGCAAGCCCCAGCGCGATGACACATGAATTAAAACAAACATCAGGATAGGCTAGCCGTAGAATCTCACTTCACCAGCGATTCTGCGTTGCTCCAGGGTTTTCTAGGCGCTAGCGTTTGGCCAGTGAAGGCCAAGCACGTGAGCAGCTCGGCACAAGCGAGCTACGAGCTTGTAAAATTGCCACCCCACCCACCCCCTCCATGCTTCTCCTCCTCTTACTCCTCCTCTCTACCTATCTTCCTCGTCCTTCTCCTTCTCCCCCTCATTTTGTCATTCTCGTTCATTACCCTCATCAGACTTAAACGCGATGTGGACACGGCTCACCACGAAAGGCCCACAAAGCCTAGGTGGTCGGAATTTCAACAGAAGCGAGATTTTCGAACTCGCTGGCCGTCCCATTCGCGTAGTCCTCGGAAACGACAAGTTCACTGCCGAATCCACGAACTCCGTTGGCCACCGTCAAAAACCCAAGCACAAGCGCACCGAGACTGGAGCAACTCTAGTTCTCCTAGGTGGCTGGTGGAGTGGACAGAATAATTGTTAAGTATGCCCGTAGAGGAGTCTAGCCAAAACTTGGACACTATCCACTCCGCTGGCCGTCCCGTCCCATTCGCCTAGGCCTCGGAAACGACAAGTTCACTGCCGAATCCACGAAGCATCTCCTGGATAACTTCCCCGCGCAAGCTGCCAAATATCAGGGATCCGCGTTCAGCGGTGCAGGTGGTCGTGGCGCCTATGCCGGAGGTTCAGGCGGTGCTTACGATCGCACCAACGGCCGTGATGAGCGAGGAATCAATGTCCGCTTTTGTCAACTTCAAGCAGGTCGATCGTTGGCCAATCTCGCTCGCAACGAGGTCGATGTGCCCGTTCCCCAAAGCATGCCGTCATTTCCACGCGCCCGCGCTTCTGACATTGTACGCACCCGACTGTCTATCCAATCAGCGTCATTCGAGAGTCTCAAGCGCGACCCCTCACAAAAGCTGTCATGATGACAATGTACAAGAACGAGGGCGGTTTCCTTGCGCTGTACCGCGGCATTGTTCCCACTCCTGCTACGGTGGCATTGTTCCCACCGTAGCAGGAGTGGCACCTTATGTGGGTCTCAATTTCATGGCCTACGAGATGGCGAGGACGCAGTTCACAGCGGAAGGCGAGAAGGACACCGTCGACTTTCGCATTCCACAAATTGATATATAACCCTGTTGCAGGGGTATTCTCATCCAATACTTCATCCAATACGGCGCTTCCTTCGTGGGTGGTGGACCAAAGGCCCCCAACCAAGGCACTGCAGCTTTCCGTATCCCCAGGGAGCCGGGCATTCAGGCCATTCCGGGTGCTATCCTCCTTGTCGGTTTGTTCTTCTTCCCGTATCCTCCTCGATGGCTCGCCTCTAAGGACCGCTGGGAGGAGGCTCTACAAGTCCTCGCTGGTCTTCACGGTGGCGGTGACATCAAGATACAAGAAACAATAGCGGCATGACTTACGATAGAAAAGGATATCCTCTGCATTTGAGCTAGAAAAGATATCAGTTGGGTTTCGTGGGTGTTTATGGTCGACACAGTAGACATTGGTGTCTACTCATACAAGCCAAACGCAGCTGGTCCCCAGTTTGCCCGTGCGAATGAGAAGCGCAAGTACAAGTATGGTGGCGGTGCTGCTAAGCGTTCAGAGCCCACCTTTTCCGCCGTAGTCAGTTCCCACCCGAATTGGAAGACACTGAGTTCACCGAAGAGTTCCGTCCGGATAGCAAACGGCCATCTACCTTCGTAGCATCCACCCGACAATCTTCTGCTTCCACGCCTGAGATCCCATCAAGAATGTACTTTGCCTGGAAAAATTCCGCGTCATGTAGCAGCAACCCACGACGCGCAATAATTTGCTACGCCACGCAAACGCCCGCCAAATGGTACTTCCGCCTCGGTTATTCAAGCCCAAATCTGCTTCGAAAGTCACTCTACGACGGGTTCTATCCGCATGTCTCCTGCTCGCCTTATTCACCGCCGGTGGTAGCAGCCTCCTCGACAAGACAGTCACGGAGCCGACAGGTTGCGCGTCGTCTCCGCCTAAAGGTGCTGTTTAGATTGGAATACCTCTTTTTCAATCAACCTCGTTCCAAGGCTGATTCCGTACCTCCAAAAGATCATCTCGCGTACGCCGAAGCACGGGAAATTGCGGTTAGCCTTGGCGAATTGTAGTGGCGACCCCCGCTGGCAGCGGCCATACGAGGTTGTGTCTGCTGTTCAAGGGAACGGCGGTCTTTCAAATGCGATTAATGCATCAGTGGAGAGAGGAACTCTCGGCGAAGTCATCACTGTTGGCCTAATCGGCTTTCCTACCCATCCTCTTAACAAGGACCAGAAAGTCGAAATCTATTAAAAACTTGAAGAAGAGCATAAAGCACTTTGCGTCTTTATAAGCAACAAAGATTTTAATAGGCACTACGCCCACTACTGTAAGGTGATCCTCTGGCCCGTCTTCCACTACATCATCCCGGATCACCCCAAGAGCAAGGCATTAAAGCTCGAAGAGGAGCAGAAGGCACTTTGCGTCTTTATAAGCGACAAAGGGTGGCCTTGGCGAATTGTAGTGGCGACGTCCACGCCATAGTGGAGGCGGCAGAGTTTGAGGTCCTTGCCATGCTCCCGGCAATAGCAAAGGCGTTCAAGGTCCATGGTGTAAAGGATATCATTCCTGAGGATATCCGTATGCGCGCTTGGAATACACAAGAGCTCCAGGACGTGACGATAGGGTTGCGTTGTACACCACTCACTGCACCCATGGACCCATTACAGACACTATTCCGGACCTGCTGTACCCACTTCGACCATTCTGTCAAGATGCTGAAGACATTTTGCGCCAAATCATGCCCATCATGATCTAGAGCAGATATCAAACGTGGGATCCCTCGCGTCCAAACCCTACAATAACAGATGTCATTGTTGCAGTCGGAAAGTCACTAGAATCGGCCGGCAGTATTCACGAGCGGACTCATTTAATAATACTATCGCCGACAACACATAATCTTCACAGAGTATCAGACACTTTCCCACTCATCACATGCACCAAGTCAACGTGGGAATTCTCCCGATGCTAGAAAAATCATCACTGGAGGAGCCTGTGCGTATGGCATACACCCTCATCCACTTCGATCACAGCCACCAAATATTTTTGTTGATGAGCGCAGGTGCGCAGACGAGCCCGGACCTGGTTCATTGTGGGTATGCTTGGGATGGAGGGAAGTAGAAGAATTACTGAGGAAAGAGATTTGTGGTTTGGAAAATTGCACAATGGAGCAGGACAAGAGAAATGGTTTCTTGTTGGTTCATTTGCCACGGCGGAGTAATTAGTAAAAAATAAACCTTTAAGAAACTTTTTCTTGCTTCTTTTGTCTTGCCAATTTTTGAATATTGAGAGGCTCAATAACGGATTTCATCCATAAACAGGTCTCCCAGGGCCAAGCGACAGCTCTGCGCAGGCACTGCACTAACCTTTCAGAGCCAAGACAGTGCAGCGCCCACATCTTCACGTCTGCCCTTCGACCCGTCGCACCACCCGGACCTCTTCACACTTGTCCCTTTCCTTCCTTATGTTTACTTCAAGTGCCCTCCCTTCTCCGGTATCAGTTCGCAGATCACTCTTCGACATGTTATTCTTATTCCCAGGCCAGCCTGCCTTGCGGCACAAACAGCCTACCTCGCCACCTGCCACACAAACTGACAACAAACAGGAGCATTGAACGCTTTGCCTTCTCATTGCTTTTTCTCCTCTCTTGCTCTATCGAAAGCCGTGCAAATACGAATACGCCGTCGATGTCGCCTCCGCAATACCCACCATCCCCCGACTAAACACTGGCTCATGTTGTCTTCCTAAGAGTGCCTTTTGTCAAAACTAGAAGATGCACACATAGGCGATGACAGATAGGTACAAGCCTGGAATTAAAATCGGGTACTTTTCTTCAGGCTAGCAAACTTGGATGACATGGCTAACAGGCGGGTACAGAGGACTTGAGTCTCGCGGGCAGAGGTCAATTTAGGTCGGCGCGTGCCAAAACAAAGTGGAAAAAAGATCCTGCAGCTTAATAATATAACTCAAAGGGCAATATCGTGGAGAAACCGGGCTCATATTTTGCATATCACTCGTCTTGCTCGCTAGCACAAGTGACTTCATAACACCAGGCACCCTTTCTACAAGGAAGGGGAACTAGGTTAGTAAAAGAAGCGTATTTATGTTCGCTTTACTGATTGAACGCAGATTTCCTATCCCCCCTCCTACTAATACACCTGTTTTCTTGTTTGTCTTCGATATTTTCGAGCATTAACACTGTCGAGTTTCTATCGTATCGAACGTAGTCCCTCGAAGGGCGTCGCCGTGGGCTTATCCACGCCATAATACTAGCTAACGGAAATCAAATATATAAGAATGCCGGAGCACAATGGGGAGATTGAAAGCAATAATTGGGTCCATGTCGGAGAAGAGCAATCAACAAACTACCAGCAATCACTATAAGGGCAAACAATCAGCCTATATTACGCCCTCATTCGCCTTTCTTGCTTCTTCGTCCACACACACCACCTCATCGCACCTTCGCACATAGCCAAAATCATC